>MU683289.1:173280-211876 GCA_026770625.1 Nicotiana glauca
AGAAATCGGAAGGTCCGTTTAACAAATTTCACGGTCTTTCCCAAGCTAATAAACACGTAGGTGTTGTAGGCGCGATTATTAATAATATTACCTTCCTAATACGGGTGTGCATTTCATGTGATCCAAATCTAAATCTCAACGAAGTTGAAATGAGTTGAAGGCCACAGGCGTACTGGTACGGTGTGGTCCGAAATACATTTTCACGACGTTGCAATTCTTGCAAAAAAAATTCAACAATAAAAGCTTATAATTAATAAAAGGCACATAAAAGTAGAACATGTATTAAAATCAGATAAAACCAAATACAACAGTTGAGCGACCGTGCTAGAACCACGGAATCTGGGAATGCCTAACACCTTCTCCCGGATTAACAGAATTCCTTATCCGGATTTCTGGTTCGCAGACTGTTAACAGAGTCATATTTCCTCGGTTCGGGATTCACTCGGTAACTTGGGACACCATTAATTTCCCAAGTGGCGACTCTGAATCTAAAAAAATAAATCCCGTTTCGACTGTCCTTTAAGTGGTAAAACTCCTTTCTTTATTATATCCCTTCCCGGGGTGTAGTAATTCGGTAAAAAGGAGGTGTGACATTGATACCCAATTTTTTTCTAAGTATTTTTATACCCAAAATACTTCCAAAATGGCATATTTGTGCGTATATAAGCACACCTAAGAGTTTTGGCATTTTTAATGATTTTGAAACCAATTTATTGCCTTGTTTAATACAACAAAATCCAATAATTATTCCCAAAATTATCATTTTTGGTGAATAACTTACTTTATTCTGATATTTATACCAAAATATAATTAAGGTGATTTTTGCATGTTTTTACGAATTTATTTGGTAGTTTTAAAGCTAAATTGCATATAATTACAATTATAGCCTATTTTGTGATTAATAGCATTTCATAATTACAAAATTAGTTCCAGTATTTTTAAGTTAATATTTATGTAATATTTGTTTACTCTGTATTTTTAATTTATTTTTAAAAACCATTATTACCTTTTTATAAAATAAAAAGGGAAAATTAGATATTTAAAATCTGGCCTCAATTTCATTTCAAATACAGCCCAAATTGGCACCCCAATTCAAACCCAATTACACAACCCAATTCCATTTCGACCCGACCCCTAATCCAATCGCCCAAACCCACCCATTTTTTTTAAAAAATCTGAGCCATTGATCGTTTTTTATCAACGGCCCAGATCTCTTCTTTCCTTTTTAATTCCAAACGACCCATAAACACTACCTCATTACCTCAGAAACACCGCCTCTAATTCCCTCTTCTCTCAAATGCTCTTGAACTCCCTCAAAACCCTAGTCGCTCTCTGCCATTTTCAACCCCAAATCCACTGGAGTTCATGGCCACTCTAGCCATGGACGACCTATACTCACCTTCTACTGCTTTCACATGCTTGATACCTGAAGCTTCGAGGCCAGACTTCGAGGGCCTTCGCTCAGACCTTCATCGATTCGAGGTCTCCGGCCATCCCCGTCGTGTCTTAGCTTCCTAAGCCTGGTTCCGACCTTATCAACTCCAGATTTGATCCTGTTTCTTCCAAGCCTTTCTCGTTTCTAGGGTTCTCAGAAACCCTAGACTATTCAAGGTTCTTTTTCGTTTATTTGTTTAGATCTGTGCTCAATCTGTGCTATATGTGATGTTTTAAACGTTTTCCCCAATTTTGCTTTTTAAAATCTTTTGATTTCAAACTAGGGTTTCTGAGTCTGTTTGTTAAATATTCCGTTTGATTTATTCGTTTATCATCTCTAAGTTTGATTGGTGTTGAAAACCTAATTTTTGGAGATTTGTTTGAGTTTCTGAGTCTATCTGTTTGATTTACTTTGTTTGCACCTGTTTAATGTTGAAAACCCTAATTTTGGGGTTTATTTGAGACTGTTTATTTGTTTCATTTTTGTATCGCCTCTAAACTCTACTGATTTCGAAAACCCTAGTCCTTTGGGGTCTATTCGAGTTCCTGAGTTTGTTTGTGCAACTCGCCTGTTTGAAATTGCTCCTTCACTTCAGCATCTCGTTTCCTTTATGTGATTACTTTTGAGTTGTTGATACCTGTCAAACTCAACTATGGTTTTCACTCGACTCTTTGCATTCTTCTGATCATCTTCTCTATTGTTAAAGACTGAAACCTGACTATCATGCTTCGAATGTCTTCTTTTTAGTTACTATTATATGATGTTCTTTTTCCATAACTTGGCCTCACATGTCTATTACTTGCGCACTTCATTTATATACTGAGTCCCTTCAGTGATTGATTTTCAAACTCGTGATTGATTTTCAAAACTTTTCCTTTGTACAATTCTGATTTTACTCGCCCGCTAAGGGGTAATTGATTCTCTCTCTTTATTTGGCCTTACCAGATCCTTTCCAAAAATAAGTTCATTCATGTACTTAGACTTAAACACCTACTATATGATTTTACTGCTCCTTTTATGGCAACAATCATTCCGCTTACAAATTGATTTTCTTTCCTTATATTAATCATGTTAGTGTCCGTTGAGCAATCATCCCTTGGTTAAAGGGAAGTCTTGTGTTAATTGATTCTGACTTGTGATTGTTTCCATGTTTGTGTTAAAAATTTATTTATTACCTTACTTTTCACTCGTTTTCAAAAACTATAAATACCCTACCCTCTTTTCTTTAAACACACGAACAACTTGAGTTCAAAATACATACTTATGCTTAAAACTCTCTCTTTCTCTACTACTACTTGTGTTGTTGCCTTGTCTAGCCGGCTGAAAGCCAAAGCTAGACTGTGGACTCTTGTTTGCTCTACCTTTTCTGCACTTTGCTTCTCTACTGGTATGTCCTAGTTAATTTACAAGCCTCAACAACAACATGTTTTCTTTAATTGCTCCGGTTTGTCAGTCCTGTCTAATTCAGCTCATGTTTCTGCAGTCTAGATGTGTCACTAGCATGTTGTACTATGTTCTCTTTCCTTTGAAAATTAATGTTTATCTATGTGTGCACTCTGTCATTCATGTGTTATTTACTTGCTACCTTATGAATCCCAAGCCCCCGTATCCCCTTATATGTGTTTGTGTACCTTTGGATGGTTTTTGTCCATGCCAGCATCAGCTATTGTTGTGCATGACAAAACCAAGCCTGTTGGGTTATACAATAAATCCCATAATCCCTTGCCCATTTTGAATGACTACTGATTCTGTGTAGTTTGAGTTTCACTACTACAATTGTTTTCAAAATCACCCTTACCACTTACTATTTCCAATCCAGTTTTGATAAATCTCTTTCAAACTATGTTCTGCACTTCCATTATGCTCTTAGAACTTAGGTTCTGCCCCTTTTGTGTGAGCCTTGCCATGGGGCCCTTGAGCTCCCTCTGAACTTGGACACATAAGGGATGCCCCTTCCACACCGCACAGCTCAATTTTTTGATTAGCATCTTGGGTGTATGCACTGCCTGGGGTTCCTGAAACCCCTTGGAACTCTGAAACACCCTAGATGAGAAAAGGCTTGGAAATCTGGATCTCGGAAGTTGCTCAATCTCATATTATTAGACATTAAGTCTGAATTAGGCTGCTCGGATATAGCTAAGGATTCCTGATGTACTTTGTAATTCCAGTTTTATTTCTTTTAGGTTGTAATAATTTGTATAAACTTGGGGATTTAGTAAAAATGGGAGGGGGTTTACTTTTATGCACTAAGGGTAGAAATCATGCCTATAGAGATTTATTTATGATTTGAGTAACTCCACACGTAGAAAACATGTCTATAGGATTCGACATTTGATTTCTGCAATAAATCATTAGATATCATGCCTATAGGGGTTCATTTCTTTTTCCTGCAACTGCACACATAGATATCCTGCCTATAGGATTAACTTCTAATCGTTCTGCAAATTTACCTATAGAAATACTGCTTATAGACTCCTGCATTTCTGTATATATAAATGTCGTCAGGCAAACAGTTCGTAGGTTTAATAATAAAAGCTACATATAGATACCATGTTCATAGGACTTTTGTTAACGTCAGAAAAGGTGTCAAAACCAGTAAACATATAAAAAACATGCCAATAGGAAATCTCCAATCTGAATTGTCTCATTCGTTAAAAGCAATATCAACAGCTGAGCTCGTATTATTCTGTTAAAATTGGTAACCTTTTTCTATAATCAGTTTGCATCTTTTTCTAAAATTAGTAGATATCATGCCAAATTCTATCCAACACTTAGACAAAAGGATTAATTAATCAATCAGATTGGTTTTAGTCAACTGCATTCGATCGAGCCTAATGTAGACTTTCCGTCTAAAAATATGCGTTGAACCAATCCGCTCGTCGCTTTATTTAATTAAGACCAAATCAGTACGTGTAAGACGTGCTAAACTCTATGACTTTTATCTGATTTATGGAGGCTTATTTGAGCCCTATTTGCTTATTTGTTCCCCCTTTATTTGTATTATTTGTTTTGATTGACGCCTTAGTATTTTATCCTTTGAAAACTCATAAAAGCCCTAAACCCTCTCCCTTTTAGGATTAGTAGTCCATTTGCCTCCGGTACTGATAGGATTGGGACGGGTAATAGCATGCAATAAGTAACGATACTATTCTGCGCTTTAATTCCATAACGGGGTGGAAAAGGGTAGACATGGAGATGATGATCACACGATAACACTATGCGTACAATTTGGTACCGGTGTTGTGTGGATGATCCATGTATTTTACAAGCCTAGGACCCCTTTTCATTTGCATAATTATTTTTCAAATTGTCAATTTTTAGATTCTGCATTCTTGTTTAATTATTTTCCCTTTCTGATTTTTCGCACTGCCCTTTTCTAAAATTTTCCGCTCTTTTACTTCCTTGTTTGACAATTGATACTCATTACTTGATCCCATCTTTCTGCATTTAGACATTCTTGCCAATAGTTAAGTAGTCATCTATTCGAATTTCAGCATATCTAATAACCTTTATGCATACCTATTTGCAATGTTTATGTGAAATTACCTTGGATGTTTGGTTGCTTTAAAGTCACAATTGTAGATGGTGGGGAACCACACTAGTGGATCTTGAGGGTTGCCTAACACCTTCCCCTCAAGATAATTTCTAGCCCTTACCCGAACTCTGGTTCTTCATCTCAAATTCTTTCTTAAAGTGGTTTAATGCACTATAATCATTAGGTGGAGACTCTCCGAATCCAAACCCCAATTCCCAAACGGGAATATAATAGTCTTTCCTAAACGTCGTAAACCCGATTTCTCGCTCTTTAGAGGGGGGAAGAAGAGGGCGTCGACAATGCGCCCACCTGGAGAACAAGGGAATACAGTTCATGTTTTGGCAATCAGGTACCCACCTGGAGAACAAGGGAATATAGTTCAAGTTTTGGCAACAGTCGCCCACCTTGATAACAAGGGAATTCAGTTCATATATTGGCAATCAGGTGCCCACCTGGAGAACAAGGAAATACAGTTCAAGTTTTGGCAATGAGGCGCCCACCTTTAGAACAAGGGAATATAGTTCAAATTTTGGTAATCATGTGCCCACCTGGAGAACAAGAGAAATACTGTTAAACTTTATGCAATTAGGTGCCCACCTGGAGAACAAGGGAAATACAGTTAAAGTTATGGCAACCAGGCGCCCACTTGGAGAACAAGGGAATACAGTTAATTTTTTGGCAATCAGGCTCCCACATGGAGAAAAAGGGAATATAGTTAAAATTTAGGCAATCAGGCGCCCACCTGAACAACAAGGAAATATAGTTAAAGTTTTGGCAACCAGGAGCCCAACTGGAGAACAAGGGAATACAATTCAACTTTTCGCAACAATGATGCCACTTTGAGAACAAGGGAATACAATCAAGTTTTGGCAATCATGAGCCCACCCGTAGAACAAGGGAATACAGTTTAATTTTTGGCAATCAGGTGCCCACCTGGAGAACAAGGGAAATACAGTTAAACTTTTGGCAATCAGGCACCCACCTAGAGAACAAGGGAAATACAACTAAGGTTTTGACAATCAGGCGCCCACCTGGAGAACAAGTCAGTTAATGTTTTGGCAATCAGGCCCCCACCCGGAGAACAAGGGAATACTGTTCAAGTTTTTTCAATCAGGCGCCCACCCGGAGAACAAGGGAATACATTCAAATTTTGACAATCAGGCGCATACCTGGAGAACAAGGGAATACAACTCATGTTTTGGCAATCAGGCACCCACCTGGAGAACAAGGGAATACATTCAAATTTTGACAATCAGGCGCCAAACTGGAGAACAAGGAAATACGGTTCAAGATTTTGCAATCAGGCGCCTACCTGGAGAACAGCGGAAAAAAGTTAAAGTTTTGGCAATCATACGCCCATCTAGAGAACAAGGGAATACAGTTCATGTTTTGGAAATCAAGCACCCTCCAGGAGAACAAGGGAATATAAATCATGTTTTGGCAATCAAGCACCCACCTGGAGAACAAGGGAATACAGTTCATGTATCGACAATCAGGCGCCCACCTAGAAAATAAGGGAATACAGTTCAAGTTTTGGCAATCAGGCTCCTACCTAGAAAACAAGGGAATACATTCAAGTTTTGGCAATCAGGCGCCGACCTGGAGAATAAGGAAATACAATTCAAGTTTTGTCAATCAGGCGCCCACTTGGAGAACAAGGGAATACAGTTCATGTTTCGGCAATCAGGCGCCCACCTGGAGAACAAGGGAATACAGTTCAAGTTTCGGCAATCAGGCTCCTACCTAGAAAACAAGGGAATACATTCAAATTTTGGCAATCAGGCACCTACATAGAGAACAAGGAAATATGGTTCATGATTTTGCAATCAGGCGCCCACCTGGAGAACAATGGAAAACACTTAAAGTTTTGGCAATCATGCGCCCACCTAGAGAACAAGGGAATACAGTTCATGTTTTGGAAATCAAGCACCCACCAGGAGAACAAGGGAATATAGTTCATGTTTTGGCAACAGGCGCCCACCTTGAGAACAAGGGAATACAGTTCATATACTGGCAATCAGGTGCCCACCTAGAGAACAAGGGTATACAGTTAAAGTCTTGGCAATCAGGCGCCCACCTGGCGAACAAGGGAATACAGTTAAATTTTTGGCAATCAGACGCCCACTTGGAGAACAAGGGAAAATAGTTAAAGTTTAGGCAATCAGGCGCCCACCTAGAGAACAAGGGAATACAGTTAAAATTTTGGCAATCCAGAGCCCAACTAAAGAACAAGGGAATACAGTTTAACTTTTCGCAATCAGGAGCCCAATTGGAGAACACGGGAATACAAATAAGTTTTGGCACTCATGCGCCCACCTGGAGAACAAAGGAATACAGTTTAATTTTTGGCAATCAGGCGCCCACCTAGAGAACAAGGGAAATACTTTTAAACTTTTGGCAATCAGGTACCCACCTGGAGAACAAGGGAAATACAATTAAAGTTTTGACAATCAGGCGCCAACCTGGAGAACAAGGGAATACAGTTAAAGTTTTTGCAATCAGGCCCCCACCTAGAGAACAAGGGAATACAGTTAAAGTTTCTGCATTCAAGCACCTACCTGGAGAACAAGGGAATACAGTTCAATTTTTGGCAATCAGGAACCCACTTGGAGAACAAGGGAAATACAATTAAACTTTAGGCAATCGGGCACCTACATGGAAAACAAGGGAAATACAATTTAAGTTTTGATAATCAGGCACGCACCTGAGAAGAAGAGAATACAGCTAAAGTTTTGGCAATCCGGCACCCACCCTGAGAATAAGGGAATACAATTCAAGTTTTGGGAATCAGGCGCCCAATTGAAGAACAAGGGAATACAGTTAAAGTTTAGGCAATCAGGAACCCATCTGGAGAACAAATGAATACAGTTAAAGTTTTGGCAATCAGGAGCCCAACTTGAGAACAAGGGAATACAGTTCAACTTTTCGCAATCAGGAGCCTACCTGGAGAACAAAGGAATACAATTCCTGTTTTAGCAATCAGGCGCCCACCTGAAGAACAAAGGAATACAGTTCAATTTTTGGTAATCATGCGTCCACCTGGAGAACAAGAGAAATACTATTAAACTTTTTGAAATCAAACGCCCACCTAGAGAACAAGGGAAATACAATTAAGTTTTGACAAACAGTCGCCCACCTGGAGAACAAGGGAAAACAATTAAAGTTGTCGCAATTAGGCGCCCACCAGGAGAACAAGGGAATACACTTCAAGTTATGGCAATCAGGCACCCACCTGGAGAACAAGGGAATACTATTCAACTTTTGGCAATCAGGCGCCCTGCTGGAAAACAAGGGAATATAGTTCATGTTTTGGCAATCAGGCACCCACCCGGAGAACAAGGGGATAAATTCAAATTTTGGCAATCAGGCGCCAACCTGGAGAACAAGGGAATACAATTCATGTTTTGGCAATCAGGTACCCACCTGGAGAACAAGGGAATACAGTTCATATTTTGGCAATTTGGAGCCCACCTGGAGAACATGGGAATACAGTTCATGTTTCGGCAATCAGGCACCCACCTAGAGAACAAAGGAATACATTCAAGTTTTGGCAATCAGGCGCCCACCTGGAGAACAATGAAATACAGTTCAAGTTTTGTCAATCTGGTGCCCACCTGGAGAACAAGGGAATACAGTTCATGCTTTCGCAATCAAGCGCTCACCTGGAGAACAAGTGAATACAATTCAAATTTTTAAAATCAAGCGCCCACCTAGAGAACAAGGGAATATAGTTAAAATTTTGGCAATCAGGCTCCCACCCGGAGAACAAGGAAATACGGTTCAAGTTTTTGCAATCAGGCGAACACCTGAAGAACAAGGGAATACAATTAAAGTTTTGGTAATCATGCGCCCACCTGGAGAACAAGGGAATACAGTTCATGTTTTGGCAATCACGCACCCACCTAGAGAACAAGGCAATATAATTCAAGTTTTGGCAACAGGCGCCCACCTTGAAAACAAGGGAATACAGTTCATATATTGGCAATCAGGTGCCCACCTAGAGAACAAGGAAATACAGTTAAAGTCTTTGCAATCAGGCGCCCACCTAGAGAACAAGGGAAATACAGTTAAAGTTTTGACAATCAGGCGCCCACCTGGAGAATAAGTGAATACAGTAAAAAATTTGGCAATCAGGCACCCACCTGGAGAACAAGGGAATATAGTTAAAGTTTAGGAAATCAGGCGCCCACATGGAAAGCAAGAAAATACAGTTAAAGTTTTTGCAATCAGGCGCCCAACTGGAAAACAAGGGAATACAGTTCTACTTTTTGCAATCAGGAACCCACATGGAGAACAAGGGAATACAAAAAGGTTTTGGCAATCAGGCGCCCACCTGGAGAACAATAGAATAAAGTTTAATTTTTGGCAATCAGGCACCCACCTAGAGTACAAGGGAAATACAATTAAAGTTTTGACAATCAGGCACCCACCTGGAGAACAAGGGAATACAGTTAAAGTTTTGGCAATCAGGCCCCGACCTGGAGAACAAGGGAATACAGTTAAACTTTTGGCAATCAGGCGCCCAACTGGAGAACAAGGGAATATAGTTCACGTTTTGGCAATCAGGCGCCCACCCGGAGAACAAGGGAATACATTCAAATTTTGACAATATGGCGCCAACCTAGAGAACAAAGAAATACAGTTCATGTTTTGGCAATCAGGCACCCACTTGGAGAACAACGGAATACAGTTCATATATCTGCAATCAGGCGCCCACCTGGATAACAAGGGAATACTGTTCAAATTTGTCAATCAGGCGCCTACGTAGAGAACAAAGGAATTCATTCAAGTTTTGAAAATCAGGCGCCCACCTGGAGAACATGGAAATACAGCTCAAGTTTTGTCAATCAAGAGCCCACTTGGAGAACAAGGGAATACAGTTCATGTTTCGGGAATCAGGCGCCCACCTGGAGAACAAGGGAATACAGTTAAAGTTTTGGCAATTAAGCGCCCCCCTGTAGAACAAGGGAATACAGTTCATGTTTTGGCAATCAGGCGCCCACCTGGAGAACAAGGGAATACGGTTCAAGTTTTGGCAATTAGGCGCCCACCTGGAGAACAAGGGAATACAGCTAAAGCTTTGGTAATCATGCGTCCACCTGGAGAACAAGGGAATACAGTTCATGTTTTGGCAATCAGGCGCCCCACGTGGAGAACAAGGGAAATACTATTAAACTTTTGGCAATCAGACACCCACTTGGAGAATAAGGGAAATACAATTAAAGTTTTGACAATCAGTTGCCCGCCTGGAGAACTAGGGAATACAGTTAAAGTCTTTGCAATCAGGCGCCAACCTGGAGAATCAACCTGGAGAACAAGGGAATAATGTTAAAGTATTGGCAATCAGACGCCCACCTAGAGAACAAGGGAATAAAGTTAATTTTTTGCAATCAGGCGCCCACCTGGAGAACAAGGGAATACAGTTCAAGTTTTGGCAAGCAGGCGCCCGCAGAGAGAATAAGGGAATACTGTTCAAGTTTTGACAATCAGGCGCCCATCTGGAGAACAAGTGAATACATTTCAATATTTGGCAATTTGGCGCCTACCTGGAGAACAAGAGAATACAGTTAAAGTTTTGGCGATCTAGCGCCCACCTGGAGAACAAGGGAATACAGTTAAAGTTTCTACAATCAGACGCCCACCTGGAGAACAAGGGTATACAGTTAAAGTTTGGTCAATCAGGCGCCCACTTGGAGAACAAGGTTAAAGTTTTTGCAATCAGGCGCCTACCTGGAGAACAAGGGAATATAGTTAAAGTTTTGGCAATCATGCACCCACCTAGAGAACAAGGGAATACAGTTCATGTTTTCGGCAATCAGGCACCCAATTGGAGAACAAGGGAAGTCTTTTTAGAATTCAATTCAAGTTAGAAGTAGCAGAAGATCACGACAAGAATGTGTGTCGACGGTTCGAGATGATCAACAGAAGTTAGTCTTAATCTAGAATAAAAAAAAACGGAAAAAAGAAAGAAAGAAGTCAATCCAAAATGCAAAAGTTGAGAAAGATTTGAACTACTCAAGCAATGGCTGAAATCACGAGCATTGCATGTCCGGTCTTGATCTGAAGAAAAATGAACTAGCACCTGCAGTTAACAAGCGTCGAGGTTCAAATGTAAAATCTAAATGAAGAACCATTCAAGACTCAAGATCAAGCTTCCGAAGACATATAGATAGCAATCTTGTAACTCATAGGTTACAGGCTTTGTTAGTCTTTTTCATTTTTTTGTAATAATAGGACCACGGACCGGAACCTTGATGGAACGGCACCTCGACCGGATCTCCACCTCAGTATACTCCATCACTGTTCCTACTTCTGAACTACACTGGCCTGATTTTTTTATAGCCATAGATATATAGGCAGCTTAGATACCAGATTCTCCTTTATCTTAGATTTTGATCTCCATAAATAAGGGTCAGGTCAAAAAACCTGTCTAGTCGTTCTTTGTCTGAAAATACCTCATGTTTCCAGTCATAGAGGGGCAGCTGTAGACATGTAATTTTTTATCATCCCCGAGATTTCACTCATTTTTAGCGTAAATATCTAGTTTAGGCCTAATATCGATATTTCAGTTAGGTCTGACTCTTTTACTTTATTTTATCAAAAAAATAAAAATTACAAAAATATTTCTTCTTTTAGTTGCTTTTAGTTTATTATTTTTCGTAAAACTAAAAAAATACAAAAAAAAGTACCTTAATTTTATTTGAATATGATATTTGAAAATACAAAAAAAGGTTTGTCTTAATGATTATTTTTATCTTAATAGTTATTTTACTTAAGTAGGATTAATTGGTAAATGAGGTCGTATTTTTAGTCTTATTCACGGATAAAGAATAAAACTTGAGCTCAAACAATCCATTTTTAAGCTTAATTTTGGTACCTAGTCCATAATTCCCAAGCCCATAATTCCTAGGCTCATACCCCCTAACATAAATATAACCCTAAAATTCTAAACCTATAAAAAAGGAAGCTAACGCTAAGAGAGGATAGTTAGCAGCCGTTTGGACCTTAGGAGACACCCCCTCCCCCGCGAATTTAATCTTCTCCAGCACACAAGAACTGAAGCCATCAGCAGCTCTAAACACATAAAAAAATCGGAACTCTCTCGATCTCATAGTATAAACACTATCTTTCCTTAAGCTCTTTTCTTGATCATTACCATTATAAGTCACTTACAGAACCAAGATTTTAATGTATATGTAACATTTCATTTAAATTTCTTAAACATGGGATCTTGGATAAACATGAGGGCATTTGATTGGAATACAGGGCAAACAATTATTATAGCCCTTTGGTAATGGTAGGATCTTTTTATACTGGAACACTTTTTGGGCAAAACCCATTTATGTATTTGCCTCGACAAGAGCAAAACAGCTTCAACAATTGTCTCTTGCGTCTAATTCTAGTTCCTCGGAATTTACCTCAGCTCTTCGAATGCAAGAAGAATTGCGGTGGTTTGAGTTGTTAGATATTTGAGATTTTTTAGTTTATCGTTTGAATAAGGTCGATCTGAGTTTTGAGCTTTTCGGTGTCGATTCGAGGTTCGCAGTTCGTTGCATTTATGAGTCCGAAACAGTGAAACAATCAATTTTCCGGCTATATTGAGGTCCAATTCTGTCACCCTCTATTCGTTTTATTCAAGCTTAATGTTAATTGTTTGTTTGGTGATATGATTCTATCGTTGTGTAATTGTTCTCCATAGTTTTGAATTTGCTCACTTAGTTATGTGCTCGTATGTTTACTCGAATTGGTTATAGCTGAACATGATTTTGTCACAGTATAGAAATTGAGGTGCGTCATTCACACAATTGAATCACATAATATATTGCTCTCATATTAATTATCATAACTAATGTAGAAAATGCCTTGAACTCTCGTAGTTTTCTTTAGGCGCATTTAATTAAACAAATTTTCATAGCTACGGGTACGGTTCCTGTTGTGGCCAAACGCACATGCAAACTTACGCGGTCGTCAAGTACTAAAGTGACTAAAAGTCGGATGTCGATCCCGCGAGAACTTGTGATTAACTATTAACTAAATTAGACTATCCTAATTATCGATACAAGAATTAGATCTAGAAATATTTGGTTCTAAACTAATTATATAAATAAAAACAAATAATGAACTTTGAACAGAGAAAGAGCAGATTTTTATGATATCAATGTAATGAAAACGATCTAGGGTTATGGGCTATCTAAGATTCCTATTGTCTTCTTCAATTGAATTGTCTAATTAATTTATCTAGTTTATTAGTTGACAGGGTTAATATTTCTCATAAGAATCTGTCGAGTTCTTACTCGCCTATTCAAGCTAACCTAACGCCTATATGTCTATGGAGTTAGAATCAACAAGAACACATTTATAATTCCTGTAAATCAACCAAGCAAGGCAATTAGGTATATGTCTATCATAACCACGAATCCGTTCCCCGAGGCCCAGGTTCAAGAACTTGCTCTACTCAATCCTATATGCAATCTAGAATTTCCACTTTCGAGTTCAATTCGAGATTCGTAGATAGTATTCAATTGGTGATCAAACAATCAAATAATTAAGTGCAGGATTGAATAAATAAATCAATATAATAAACAAAGAAATCGAAATCGAAATCGATATCCGAATAACAATAGTCATGAAAGAACCATAACCCTAGAACGTGAAGTTTATCTCCACATAGACATGGTAGAAAAACACCAAATCATACAAAGAACCATAAAAATACTAAGTTTGGAGAAGAAAAGATGAAATCCGGCCTCCACGGCGGCTCTGTGCTCTTCCTTGGTCAAAAATTGCTCTCCAAAATGTTCTCCTATATATATATACCAAGTAGGGTTGAGCCCAAACAATTATAACTTCTCCAATGTGAAAAAGGACATTTTTCCCGTGCTTAACTAGCGCTGCCGCGCACCTGGGCGCGCATCTGGGCGCGCTAGTTGGACAACTTTCTGTACCGGGAGCGCTAAAACTAGCGCGGCCGCGCTATTGTGAACTTTTCACCCTGTTCCGTTCCGAATTTTGAAAAACGTAAAACATAAACGCTGTAGCCCTTTGAGTTAGATTTCCAACCATATATTGTGGAGCTAAAATGGAATTCTGAGAAAAAGGTTATGTCTATTTTACTAGACAGTACGCAATCTGCCTACTAGAGTCTTCGTTCGCTCTAACCATCATCCGTTGACCCCCAAACACGATCCCAGCTTAATTCCTTTAACTTTTACTCAAACTTTAAATCTCCAAATCACTTTAATTTATTCCATAACATCTATATAACTCGGAATCACTCCTACAAGGCATAAAATGCACCATTAGTGCAAAATACTAGCGATTAAAGCTCAAACTCAATTTAAGTGTAGTAAATTAGAGTGTAATAAGCGACTAAAATACGCAATCATAGCCTATCATCAACACCCCATACTTAAACATTTCTTGTCCTCGAGTCAACCAAAAATTTACTCTATCTATGAGCACTTAACATATTCGAAGCATACTACACCAATGACTATGGTTGATAACAACAATTAAACTCTAGCATATGCAATCACCATACACTTCCCTTTACTTATGTCATTCTTCAAAGATATTCAAACAAAGACAATATGCTCACAACAATCCTAGCCTCAAAAATCGACTCAACCTCACAATGCATTCATGGCTTGAATACCCAACGTCGTAGAGAAGTTTAATAGCGTTACCTATCCCTCATGGAGCCATGTGCCCTCACAACAAGAACAAGGGAATACGTTGAACCCACACAATCAAATCTCATGATAAAATATAGTTTAAAGACATATATATATATATATCAAAGAACTCTCTCACTCTCACAAAAGAAGTCACATAGGCTTGCCCTTAATGTAAATCTCTACTAATGTAGGCTTGCTCAATCTAAATTTAGTTAGGACTTTTTCATGGTTGTAATGTGGGCTAAGGGATGGGTAGGATATATTTAGGAATAGTGGTTCACCCTCCTAAGCACTTTAACACATCACATAATCACTTTGAGCTCAAATTTTTCAATCCCAACTTCAATTTCACAACTAAAATCACTCCCAACAATGTTCCCTCTTTCTTTAAGCACTATTTTAATTTATACCCCACTAGCAGGAACAAGACAATAATTTATTCAGCTATATATATATTTTTTTTCAATTTTCACTAGTGGTGTATTATTTTACAAAACAAGTGCACCTTTCTTCCTTTTATTGGTTCCACTCAAAAGCCACCCCACACTTAGTTCCTTCTTACTTCTTTTAGTGCTCATCTCATAATTAAAGTGCTTTAAGAGGTAAAGGGATCAAAGATATCAATTAAGAACAAAAAAAAAATAGGCTTGTAATGTGGGTGTCAAATTAAAGTCTATAGGTTCAAAAGGGCTAATTAAGGATAAATTTTATTTGTGGTAAGCAATTAAGCTCAAAAAGATCAAAGAAAGACTAAAATTATTTTTCAAACCCAACATCGCCTAAAATTTCGCTTCAATTCACACACCAGGCAAGTTCTAGACGCAAGTACACAACATGGACTACACAAAAATCTCACCACACATGGCACATGACTCACTAAGGATGATCCCATTCCGACTCTCAACAATTGCAAGTATTCACGGAGCCACGAGATATTAAGCATGAAGCACAAAGTGAACATAAGTCAAGAAAACGAGACATAGGCATCACAAGACATGCTATCCAACTAAGCAAGGCATCATCAATAATTTCAAATCATAGGGAAGATACTACACATGCCAAAGCCTAAATATGCTACTATCAAACAAGTCAAGGGTGCCTAGGTTTATCATTCTTCCTCTTTCTATTCCCTAAATTCTAATCTACTCTAAAATATAAAAAAAAATACTACCACCCGATTCAAACTGCATCTCATGGAAAAGAACTGATGCATAAAGAAAAACCACGGGGGATTATTACTACCTAAAGAAAATAAAAGATATATTTTTGGATTTTTGTTTAGACTTTAATCCCTCAAGAAAATCGTCCAACAGATCCATCGTCGGGAAAAGTCTAATTTTTCCACCTTTTTAATTATTTTTTTTGAATTTTCTTGTTTTCCACATAAAAAAAATATTAATCTACTAAAATTCTACACGACTATGAAGAAAAAAAAAATAAGAAGCTAAATTACTAAAAATCTAATTATCCAAAGGAATTCTCCCACCTCACAATTAAAGGAGTGCAGTGTCCCCAATGCACAAATAAAGCAAAAATAACAAGGGTGGACAAGAAACTCCCTGAAAGGCCAAAGGCCGAAGCACTAGTAGCTCACGGGGTACTCAGACTTCTCCCAAGGATGGTCCTTTGTGTGGGTACCTCACACTAGTTCCAATCACATAGCTCACTTTTGCATACTTCCAGTAGCTTTTCTGCTATGCTCATAACCCTACAAAAAATGCTACAAAGATAGAAAAAACAAAATAAACAAAAATAAATAAAAATAAAAGAAAGCAGTAAAGTTGGGTTGTCTCCCAACAAGCGCCTAATTTAAAGTCACGGCACGACTTGAACCAATTTTTGTCTCCACCTTGAACTTATGAATTGTACCCCTAACATGGCATCCAGTCTGCGGCTATGCTCTAGCGGTGGGGCTACAATGATAACCAGGCCAAGTAATAATTTTTTCACTCTGCACTTCTTGCCTTTTAGATGAAGAATGTAATTTTTGCTTTTTGGCACAACAAATTCAAGAATATAGGCACTCTCATCCTCACTTTTTGACCTCTTCATTGGCTCAGATGACTCGATTACTATCTTACTATCGAAACACAATGTGGAAAAATGATTGGAATAAGGTCTAATGCGCTCTAACTCATGAATTTTACTACTATTTTCATCCTCATATTTACATACACTCAAGTCTCCCAAAGTAATGTTATCTACTCCCTCACATGACTCTAGAGCGGTCTTCTCAATATTGGTATCCTCAAGAAGAACAGGGTCTAGTGATTGGTATTCTCATTTTAGCTCCTCAATTTGGTCTAGAAGATTTTTTTCAGCTGCACACAACTCATTATTAGATTGTAGGGCGTTACACGCATCAACCTTTGCATTCAAATCTGCATCTAAGTTATGTACAGCCAAGTTAAAATTATCAATTTTATGTGCAAGTTCGTCGCTCTCCTTAGACCAATCATTTACCAACATTGTTAGAAGACAACGTCGTTTCTCATATTCCCTTAATCGTGAATATTCTTTCCAATACCAACCCTTACTCCCATGTTCAAATTCAGACCTCCCGGAGTTCAGGTCATGACAAGCCCAAAAAAACAGGATATAAAAGTCTTCCGTCAACCAAGCGTCTTCATCAATAACTTACCTCCGAATATTTCGTCCCCAGATGTCATGCTGAGAGAAGTAGAAACACACTAAGAGAAAAGTAAACTAGTTATAGATTAAAAAAATATTTACAAAGAGAGAAGAAAAAAAACTTGTAAAGATATACGTAAAAGTCTAATTTAGAAAAATAGTTGATTTCTAAGTCCCCGGCAATGGCGCCAAAAACTTGTTGCGGCCAAATACACATGCAAGCGCACGCGGTCGACAAGTAATAAAGTGACTAAAAGTCAGATGTCGATCCCACGAGGACTTGTGATTAACTATTAACTAAATTAGACTATCCTAATTATCTATACAAGAATTAAATCTAGAAATATTTGGTTCTAAACTAATTAAATAAATAAAAAAAATAATGAACTTTGAACAGAGAAAGAGCATATTTTTATGATATCAATGTAATGAAAACGATCTAGGGTTATGGGCTATCTAACATTCCTATTGTATTCTTCAATTGAATTGACTAACTAATTTATCGAGTTTATTGGTTGACAGGGTTAATATTGCTCATAAGAATCTGTCGAGTTCTTACTCGCCTATTCAAGCTAACCTAACGCCTATATGTCTATGGAGTTAGAATCAACAAGAACGCATTTATAATTCCTGTAAATCAACCAAGCAAGGCAATTAGGTATATGTCTATCCTAACCGCGAATCCGTTCCCCGAGGCCCAGGTTCAAGAACTTGCTCTACTCAATCCTATATGCAATCTAGAATTCCCACTTTTGAGTTCAATTCCAGATTCGTAGATAGTATTCAATTGGTGATCAAGCAATCAAATAATTAAGTGCAGGATTGAATATATAAACCAATATGATAAACAAAGAAATCGAAATCGATATCCGAATAACAATAGTCATGAAAGAAGCATAACCCTAGAACGTGAAGTTTAGCTCCACATAGACATGGTAGCAAAACAACAAATCATACAAAGAAGCATAAAAAGACTATGTTTGGAGAAGAAAAGATGAAACCCGGCCTCCACGGCGGCTCTGTGCTCTTCCTTGGTCAAAAATTGCTCTCCAAAATGTTCTCCTATATATATATACCAAGTAGGGTTGAGCCCAAACAATTATACCTTCTCCAATGTGAAGAAGGACACTTTTCCCGGGCTTAACTAGCGCTGCCGCGCACATGGGCGCGCATATGGGCGCTCAAGTTGGACAACTTTCTGTCCCGGGTGCGCTAAAACTAGTGCGGCCGTGGTATTGCAAACTTTTCACCCTGTTTCGTTCCGAATGTGGAAAAACGTAAAACATGAAAGTTGTATCCCTTTGAGTTAGATTTCCAACCGTATATTGTGAAGCCAAAATGGAGTTTTGAGCGAAAAGTTATGTCTATTTTACTAGACAGTACGCAATCTGCCTACTGGAGTGTTCGTTCACTCTAACCATCATCTGTTGACCCCCAAACACGATCCTGGCTTAATTCCTTGAACTTTTACTCAAACTTTAAATCTCCAAATCACTTGAATTTATTCCATAACATCTATATAGCTCGGAATCACTCCTACAAGGCATAAAATACACCATTAGTCCAAAATACTAGCGATTAAAGCTCAAACTCAATTTAAGTGCAGTAAATTAGAGTATAATAAGCGGCTAAAATACGCAATCATAGCCTATCATCAGTTCTCGTGACGTAGTTGTGATGCCTAATTTCTAAATTCGGGAGTACATTTATGTGACCCGACCATAATTTAATTTTGTTAATAAAATAAACATGTTGTGGATCATGGGTATCAGTGACATGATTCGCAACATGTAAATCAAATAATTAGTTGTATAACAATTAGATTATTAAAAGCAGTTTAAAAGGATTAAAAGCACATAGGTTTCCGAGATATTCTAAAATTAAATAAATAGTCCAATATTAATAGTTGAGTTATTGTGCTAAAACCACGGAACCCGGGAATGCCTAACACCTTCTCCCGGGTTAACAGAATACCTTACCCGAATTTCTGTGTTTCACAAATTGTAAAACAGAGTCAATCTTTCCTCGATTCGGGATTTAAACCCGTGACTTGGGACACTATAAATTATCACAAGTGGCGACTCTGAATTTTAAATAAAATAATCTCATTTCGATTGTCACTTAAATTGAAAAAAAACTACCTTAACACCCCTTCTAGGGTAGGAAAATGAGGTGTGACACCATCTAGAAAAATTGGCTCTTGCGGTGATAAGCGCCTCGTGTAAGTTGAAGCCTTATTTTCAGTATCATTGTATCTGCGTCATGTCAACGTACCCCCTATGGAGCATACTGCATAAACCCGAGTTATCGGGTCGATTGGCCAAATGGGCCATTGAACTCGAAGGGTATAATATTGAGTATCAACCTCGAACGACCATCAAGTCCCAAATTCTGGCAGACTTCGTGGCCGATTTCTTGTCATCCCTCATACCCAAGGTAAAGAAGGGACTTTTATTGAAATCAGGCACGTCCTCCGGGGTATGGACCCTATTCACAAACGGTGCCACAAATATAAGAGGATTAGGGCTCGATATAGTCCTAAATCCACTCGTTGGCGGCATAATCAGACAATCCATAAAAACCGCAAAATTGACTAGCAATGAAGCCGAGTACGAGGCTATAATTGCCGGTTTACAATTAGCCAAAAGTTTAGGAGCTGAGACTGTCGAGGAAAAATATGATTCACTCCTTGTAGTGAGCCAGGTGAATGGGAGTTACGAAGCTCGAGAGGACAAGATGCATAGATACTTGGACAAAATCTAAGTCGCGTTACATCGCTTCAAAAAATGGACCTTAGTCCATGTACCTCGAGAGCAGAACAACGAGTCTGATGCCCTCATGAATCTGGGATCTTCTGATGAAGAAGAAGACCTACTCCCTAGAGCTGTTGTCCAATTGTTTAAATCAGTGGTCGAGGAAGGTCACGCGGAGATTAACTCCACCAGTCTAACATGGGATTGGAGAAATAAATATATTGATTATTTAAAAGATGGGAAGTTGCTTGAAGATCCAAAAGAATTGAGGGCCCTGCGAACCAAAGATGCCCGGTTCTCGCTCGACAAAAATGGGACTCTGTATAGGAGAACTTTGGACGGTCCCCTGACGGTATGCTTGGGACCAGGCGACACAGATTATGTACTCCGAGAGATCCACGAGGGCACCTGTGGAAATCAATCTGGCATCGATGCCATGGTCCGAACGGTTATCAGAGCGGGCTACTATTGGGACAACATGGAAAAAGACACCAGAGAATTCGTCCGAAAGTGCGACAAGTGTCAAAGATTCGCTCCCATGATCCACCAACTCGACAAGCAACTACATTATGTTTTATCACCATGGCCATTTATAAAATGGGGAATGGATATCGTCAGCCCTTTGCCGATGGCACCAAGTAAGGCAAGATTCATTCTATTTATAACTGACTACTTTTCAAAATGTGTGGAAGCACAGGCCTTCGAGAAAATAAGAGAGTAGAAAGTCATAAATTTCATATGGGATCACATCATATGCCGGTTTGGAATCCCATCCGAAATAACATGCGATAACTGGAGGCATTTCCTCGGGAGCAAGGTAACACAGTTCTTTGAAGATAACAACATTAAAAGAATCCTGTCAACGCCTTACCATCCACGTGCAAACGGCCAGGCCGAATCCACAAATAAAACCATCATTCAGAATATAAAAAAGAAACTGGAGAGCGCCAAGGAAAAATGGAGAGAAACGCTGCCCGGGGTGCTATAGGCATATCAAACAACTTCAAAATCAAGCACCGGGGAAACAACTTTCTCTCTAGTGTACGACACCGAGGCATTGATAGCGGTGGAAGTCGGGAAACCGAGCGCCAGATTCCATCACACTAATGAGGGCTCGAACAATAAGGCCATGACAACGGCCCTCGAGCTACTCAATGAAAGGCGGGAAGCCTCACTGATTCGGATGGCTACCCAGAAGCAGAAAATGGAAAGATACTATAATAGCGGAACAAATCTCCGATATTTTGGGATCGGGGACTTAGTCCGAAGGAAGGTTACTCTCAACACCCGAAACCCTATTGAAGGAAAGCTAGGCAAGAATTGGGAAGGACCGTACCGTTTCCTCGGGATAGTTGGCAAGGGATCCTATAAGCTTGGCACCATGGAAGGCGAACAACTTCCGAGCAACTAGAATGTATTGATGCTTAAACGGCATTACTGCTAGGGCACCCGATTGAAAAATCCTGCAAAAATCCTCAAGCAAATGTTGCACTCTTTCCTTCGATCGAGTTGTTTATCCCGAAATGGGTTTTGCTGGCAAGGTTTTTAACGAGGCAACGTCCACGCGCTACAAGATTACAGGGTTTCCTTCGCAATACCCTATCCCAAAAAATGACAAACGATGTTCCAATAGAAGATGATGTACCGGGACAAACGGTCGAGTGAACCGTGTCCGCATAAGTTGGGGCTCACGATAACAAAACAATATGTACTTATGCCAAGCAATCAAAAAATATCTTTCGCCAAAGCACCTCGTACTCCAAAGCAAATTCAGCATTTCCACAGCACAGATTCCTCCGTCGAGAATGCCCCAAAATACTCGGAGACTGGCGTCAATAATTTGGCACCCGCATGGCCTCAGGGTCGAAACTCCATACTCATAAAACCCTCAATGAGGCGGCACAGAGATTATGAAGTGTCTCCAAAAGGAAAACATTTCCCTGACACTAGGAGACTGACATCACAGACTCAGGAAGCGCATGACCCCAGGGTCGGAATCTCCAAGGTCGTAAAAGCCTTCAATACGGCAATTCCGAACTCACGAGTAATGGCCCCCGAGCCTGAGTAAACTCGATGACTTGGCGACTGTCGCCAATCGCCATTCACTTATGAAATCGAGACTATAAGACCCCGAGCAGGCAAGCTCGATCTAGCGTGATCAATTCAATATAACAACAAAACTGTAAGACCTCAACTAGCATGGCAAAACTGTAAGACCTCAATAGGAATGGCAAAACTGTAAGACCTCAACAGGCATGTCAAAACTGTAAGACCTCAACATGCTAGAAAAACTGTAAGACCTCAATAGGCATAGCAAAATTGTAAGACCTCAATAGGCATGAAAATTTTGTAAGACCTTACTACATGCATAAACTCAATCCCAATATTTAGGCTATACGTTGAATTTGTAAGACACCCGAAAGGACATACCCTCGATGTAAACGCTTAAAACTACTACACTCGGGATTAAAGGCTATGGTGAAACACATAACTACGGTCATACGGTTGCACAAGCCAAATTGACGTGACTCGGTGATGCCCGACCGTCGCTACAAAATCACAGGCCATTACTTCGAATCTACTTCGAATAGAACCGGTTAAAATAGGCTACCCTTGACGAGCAAACAAGCTTCTACTGTGTCATCTCCAAATCACAGAGGCTTCGAGCTACTCAGCCTACAAGCTAAACCTTTTAAGGTGCTCAAATATTGCCACTAACAAATTGAAATCAAGGTTCTTCCCGAACCGATGACGGGTCAGGCAAAATTATTTCAAAAAGTCCTTAACGAGAGGAAAACAAAGCCTACATACGCCTAAGGGCAAAAGCATAAGAGCCATTGTTACCAGCCAAACGAGTCTCAAGGCAACACAGTAAACGGTCGCAACGATAAAAAGCGTAAGAGCCACTGTTCGCCAGCTTAAAAATTTGAAAGATTGAGGGTCAAAGTGAGCTCGAGTCATAACCCGATTCGGAGACCAGATCCAAAATAGTTAACTATACATGCCTAAGGGTAAGAGCGTAAGAGCCATCGCCACCAGCTTCATGAGCCTCAAGGCCACATACATAAAAGGTCGCTTCGACCCAAGGCATAAGAGCTATTGTCGTTAGCCTATGAAAATGTAAAACTCGAGGTCCAATTGAGCTCGAATTGAATCCCGACTCGGAGACTGAACTCAAAACAGTTGAGCAAAAGTATAAGAGCTCTAACGATAGTTTACATTAAATGTTGCATCCACCAGGTGCGTGAAAGCCCCCGAGCTTGCCTAACCAGCCACAGGGCCATATTACAGATCTAAGGTTTCTTGCCAATTCTTGCTGAATTCTGGACAAAAAAGGGGAATAAAGGAAACAAAGCCGCATGATTCACTTTATACATATGCCAGTGTGAAAGTACTATATACAAACAGGAAAATCAACAAAGATCCTAATCTGTTTCCAAACCTGCATCATCAATCTCTCCCCAAGGGTTGCACCCTAGCAACTACGAGTCCCCCGATGGCCCCTTCTCAATGGCATCTTCTCTCCCTGGGGAATCCACCCACATTTTTAGCACCACCCGAGCTGCCTTCCGACAGACCCCCAACGGTCTGCTTTCGGGTAACCAACAGGGCATGATCCGCAACTCGAGGTAAATTCAGGCTAACCCCCCCCAAACGCCTTCCCAACCCAAGAATCAACGACAATAACTCCCTCCCCGTGTGAGGATAAAAGTGCCTTGGCCTCAGCTTTGATCCGAAACAATTCAGACACCAGTTTGCAATGGAGACCCTTGTACTTGTAACTATCCTTCTTCGCATCCTAGAGCTGACGCTCGATCAAGGTTACCTTCTCCTGGAGGGTGTCCTTCTCGGAAGCCATTTCGTTTACGTACCGACTAAGCTCGAAAATTTCATCATCTTTGTCCCGAAACTCCCCTCTCGGGAGGACGTTCTCCTTCTCAAACTGCACAAATTAGGTCCGAGAAGTTAAAAGCAGTGGAATCTCACAAGGATTCGAATAATAGTAAAAATTGGGGATGAGTAACCTGCTCGGTAAGATAGGATTTCTCACGCTCGTGACAACTCACCTCGTCCTGATACTAGGTGAAAGCCTGTCTATAAAGCACTTTAGCCTGAAACCACGTGACAAGGCAAGTTAGAAAGACGAAGACTGGAACAGCCTAGAGCAGTGAACAAGGTTAGCAAAAATTACCCACTCGCAAAGCTATCCCATATCCCCGAAAATGAATGAAGCATCAACCCCGGGACCTCCTTCGAGAATGGTTGACCACCTCTCAAGTACATCTCCGCCTTTGACTAGTGCTCCTGCTTCAGAAGGCTCTTCACACGGGGTCTTTCACTCCGTGAGACGGTAGGATCTCTTCTTAAGGAGAATCAACAACAACCAAAGGGTTAACAGGATCAGTCAAAATCTTCGTCCCTTATTCACCCTGAACCCCAGATCCAGGCCCTTCTGAACTTCCCACCAAGGGCGTCCCAGCTCGGGAAGAATTCCGGCCACCTACAACTCGGGGGTAGTGCTCGATACTCCATCCATTGCCTCTAAGCCTCAAATTTGGGCCACAACGACATCTGACTTCGGTCCGAAAGCATCCATCCCCACGGCCCGAGAGTCGGTCGAGTCCATACGCTTTTTGGGGGCTGTTGAGAAGCTTCTTTCTCCGTCACCTTTAGCTCGAGGGTTTCTTATTGTCTCGGAGGTCAGAACTGCTGGGTCAACCTTGGAATTTTCTGCCATAACCATCTTGAACTCTGGAGGCCCAACCGGCAGACTCCCCTGCCTTCTCTTCTTATCGCCGAGCACCAGGGCATCCCCTCCAACGGGTGTTGCCTCCTTAATCAAAGGCATTTCCCCCAGACCTACATGAATTTTGAGGTTAAATACAAAGAATGAAGAACGCTACTAATAGCAATTTGCATCAAAGTATGCGGATGCAACAAGACTCGGGACTCACCACGGTCTTTGGCTTCCCATCGAGCTCGGGATAAATCTCACCACACTCGTTCGGTATACGAGAAAATTGAGTATAAGTGGCCGACCCAACCCCGAAGACCTGACACCACACCAAGGTAGATATCTACGGATGAAAATCAAGAAAAGTAGAGTTGGATGCTTGGAGAAATATCGACAGAAAGAAGCAAAGAAAGACCCGACAACACGTTTACTTACGCCCAACGTTCCACTTCTCAGGGAATGACATATTTTCCACTGGAATAAGGTCAGACATCCTCACTCGGATAAATCGGCTTATTTATCCCTCATCTCCGACCTTCTCGGTGCAGGCAAAAAAGGATCTTGGGTCTCGACAGCGAACCTTGATTAAGTGCCTACGGAGAAGACGAGGACTATACATTTGGATTAGATGGTTAAGGGTGAAGGACATCTCCTCTATCATGTTCGAGCAATGTCTGATCATATAAACCATGCCCCAGAATGAAGGATGAATTTGTCCCAGAGTCACTTAATAGTACCGGTAGAAGTCGAGAATCACGGGGTTGATCGGGGACAAGGATGGCCCCACCGACCTCAAGGTAAATGGGTAGGTATATGCACTCAGAAAGCCAGCTTTATGAGCTGTACTATCTTCCTCCCGGTAAAGAATCTCCACAAGAACGGTATCCCCTCAGTGACAGGCAGCCCGCAC
This sequence comes from Nicotiana glauca, assembly GCA_026770625.1. NCBI lineage: Eukaryota > Viridiplantae > Streptophyta > Magnoliopsida > Solanales > Solanaceae > Nicotiana > Nicotiana glauca. Next base: position 198,957 of record MU683289.1, read on the forward strand.
TCTGCCGACGTTCGTTATTGAGCTAATATACCGAGTGACAAGCTCGCGATGCCCTGGCTTAGAGGAAGGTCTCTCGAATTTGAAATCAAAGGCCATCGCAAAGGATCCTGGGACGTATTCCTTGGCACAAGGAGGAGTAGCAACTTCGCCTTGAGAGAAAAGAGAAGAGGATGAACCCGCGACCTCCTGGGAAGCAGAAGTGGAAATTTTCACCATCTTTGGAAGATTCTGAAGGAAGAAGAAGAGTTGCGTTCCTGAAAGAGAACAATAGCAAAGGAAGAACGAACCTTATTAGGGTTTTGGGCACGAGATGGGGTATAGAAAGAAAGAAGGGGAGTTTTTATAAAAGCATCGTGTGCATATTGAAAGAAGCCAAAAGGCAGCCCACCACCGCAGTCAATGCGGAAACCTGCAGGAACAGCGTGTGTGTTACATCTTGGCACATCGTAGTCGTCGTCGATTGCAAGAAAATCGAAGGAAGCAGAAATTTAGGGTCGTTTCATATAGTTTCTTACCACTTTCACTTTAAGAAATGCTAAGACTATCTGTATACGGTAAATTCGGGGGCCCGATTTCCCCGTCATTAAGGCATCTCACGGCCATACTCGTCGAAGCTCGATGTCACGACCCCAACTCCGGTCATGACGGTGCCCAACACACTGCTAGGCAAGCCCGACCAATTTAATACCCTTAACCATTTTATACAGTTCATGAATTAATTAACACATATAAATTACTAAATCATAATACTGAAATACTGAAATAGAGTTAAGCATGCGGAAATCCCAAATAGAAAACAACTACACATCCCGAAGAATCCGGTGTCACAAGTCTGAGCCTCTAATACATGAGTATCAACCTACGACATATCATTCTCTAGAAATGCGAAAATAAAGCAAATAAGATATAAGGAAGATCAGGACTGCGGATATCAAATGCAGCTACCTTGATATTCCCGGATAAGCTGCTAGGCAGAGAAGTCCTCACCCAGCCCCAGGGGTACCTGGATCTGCATGCAAGGTGCATGGAGTAATGTGAGTACTCCGACCCAGTGAGTAATAAACATAAATAAAGGCTGAGAATAAGAAATCCTGAATAGGCACAAAGTAATTCTATAAATACAGCAACTTGAACCCAGTAGTATAAAATCAGTACACCAATGAAAACAATTATGAAAATAACACAACATAAATAAGTAAATGACAATCAAATATGCAATGCAACCCATAGAATGGTACTCTCTAGTACCCGTTGCAGCGTGCAACCCGCTCCATTTATTTATCGTCGACGGCGCTCACTGGGGGTGTGCAGACTCCGGGAGGGGCCCCTTACGGCCCAAGCGCAATAATAAGCCATCTCGTTGCATCGACTAGGCCCTTGACCTCATATCAATATCAATATCTTATCGTTGCGGCGCGCAGCGCGATCCCGTACTCAGTCCAGAATCACATAAGCCCCTCGGGCACCATAATATAGAAATATTCAGCCCAAACTTCATTTAAAAGTATTAATTAAGTTTGTAGTTTGAGAAAAGGTGACTGAGTTTGCAAAAAAGTATTAAATACTAGGACTGCATTTAATAATGTGTAAACATGGTAAGAAACCAGAAATAGCAGTCCCTGAAGGATTCAATCAATTGGCACAAAGCCCAAATATAGCAATTAGCTCAATTATAATGATAATAGGTGGATTTCAATCAATTACGCAGTATATTCATCTATCGGGATGGACCAAGTCACAATCCCCAACGGTTCTCTACCCTACGCTTGCTACACGGCGTGCAAGTCACCTCAGTATAACACTACAATACGCAAAATACGGGGTTTCAAACCCTCGGGACATCATTTACATCTATTACTCACCTCAAGTCGGCCTAAATCTAGCTTGCCCTGCCCTTGACTCTCAAATCAACCTACTCGCGCGTCAAATCTGCCCAAAACCACAACGAATACGTCACAATAGGCTAGGGGAACATAACCCAATCGAAAAGAATCGAAAAAAGCAAAAATCTAGAAATTAGCAAAAACCTGAGCCCCGGGCCCACTTCTCGAAAATCAGGAAATTTAACATCAATGGATTCCTTATCTCGCCACGAGTCTATACATATAAAGATTACCAAAATTGGAGTCCAAATGGCCCCTCAAATCCCCATTTTAACTCTCTTAAGTTGCAAGCCCTAATCCACCATTTTTACTCATTATTTTCTTGAGTTTTCAGCTCTAATCCATGTAATAACACCATGAAATCGTGTTTTGAGTTCAAGAATCCATACCTTATCGAAAACCCTTGAAATCTCTCTTCAAAATCGCTCCTAATTCTCCAAGTCCGAGTTAAAAATATGAAACCCTTCAAAAAATTTCGAAGAAGACCAATTAAATATTCTGCCTAGACCTTTCTGCTTCTGCGGTCAAATTTCCGCCTATGCGGCAACACTTCTGCGGTTACTCCATCTGCTTCTGCGGAATTTCACTTACGGGGCCAAACCGCTAGCCTCATCTACGGCTCTGCAGATACGGTCCCCAACCCGCTTCTGCGGTCCCACTTCTGTAGAAGCGGAAATACCAAAAGTAGTAGAAATTCCTTAAGTTTCACAAGCCAAACATCCTGTTAACCATCCGAAATCACCCCGAGGCCCCCGGGACCTCAACCAAAAACACCAACATCTCCTATAACATCATTCAAACTTGTTCTAATCATTAAAACACCTCAATCAACACTAAAACCATCATTTCTCATCGAATTCAAGCCTATGTTCTTTAAAAACTTCTGAAATACGCATTCGATCAAAAACCTAACCAAATCACCTCCAATGGTATGAAATTTTGCACACACATCCCAAATCACCTAACGGAGCTACTGCAACTCTCGGAATTCCATTCCGGCCCTTGGATCAAAATCTCACCTAACAACCGGAATTCGCCAAAATACTAACTTCGCCAATTCAAGCCTAATTCTACACCGCACCTCCAAAATCACTTCCGATCACTCTCCTAAGTCACAAATCATCCCCCGAAGCTAACAGAATCATCGGAGATCATATTCGAGCCCTCTAACACATAAGTCAACGTCAAGTTGAATTTTTCAAAACTAGTCTTCCTTAAAGTGACTAAGTGTCTCATTTCCTTGTAAAATCACTCCAAATCAACTCGTTCACACAAGACACTTATAAAGAAGCATAAAGAAGTAGAAATTGGGGGAAACAGGGCAGTAACTCATGTGAAGACGGGTCGGGCCGTCACATCCTCCCCAACTTTAACAAACGCTCGTCCTCAAGCGAGTCAAGAAACATACCTAATGCGTCAAATAGGTGAGGATATCTACTCCGCATCTCTGGCTCGGTCTCCCAGGCAGCCTCCTCTATGGGCCGACCTCTCCACTGTACTTTCACTGAGGTAACATCCTTTGACCTCAACTTCTAAATCTGACGATCCAAAATGGTTGCTGGCTCTACATCATAAGTCAAGTCACCCTCCAGCTGAACTGTATTGAAATCAAAAACATGGGACGGATCTCCAATATACTTTTGGATCATAGAAACATGAAAAAATGGATGCACGCCCGACAAGCTGGGTGGCAAGGCAAGATCATAAGCCACCTCCCCAATCCTCCTAAGTACCTCAAAAAGCCCAATGAATCGTAGACTCAATTTCTTCTTCTTTCCGAATCTCATAACACCCTTTATGGGTGAAACCTTCAGCAAGACCTTCTCACCAATCATATAGGATACATCTCGGACCTTCCTGTCCGCATAACTCTTCTGTCTCGACTATGCTGTACGGAGTCTCTGCTGAATCACCTTTACCTTCTCCAATGCATCCTGAACCAAATCTGTACCCAATAATCTAGCCTCCCCGGGCTCGAACCAACCAACTGGAGATCTACACTGTCTCCCATACAAGGCCTCATACGGTGCCATCTGAATGCTGGACTGATAGCTGTTATTGTAGGCAAATTCTACAAGTGGTAGAAACTGATCCCATGACCCTCCAAAATCAATAACACGGGCACGTAACATATCCTCCAATATCTGAATGGTGTGCTTGGACTATCCGTCCGTCTGAGGGTGAAAGGTTGTGCTCAACTACACCTGGGTACCCAACTCTCGTTGAACCGTCTGCCAAAACTGAGAGGTGAACTAAGTGCCCCTATCTAATATGATAGAAACTAGGACATCATGAAACCGAACAATCTCCCAAATATAAATCTCTGTGAGCCGCTCTGAAGAATAAGTAGTACAAACCGGAATGAAGTGCACGGACTTGGTTAGCCTGTCTACAATCACGCAAATAGCATTAAACTTCTTTAAAGTCTGTGGGAGTCTGGTAACAAAATCCATAGTGATCCTCTCCCACTTCCACTCAAGAATAACCATCTGCTGGTGCAAGCCACCCGGTCTCTGATGCTTATATTTCACCTGCTGACCATTAAGACACCCGGCTACATACTCCACAATATCTCTCTTCATCCTCCACCACCAATAGTTTTGTCTAAGATCCTGATACATCTTCATGGCACCCGGATGAATGGAATACCACGATCTATGGGCCTCATCCATAATCAACTCCCAAAGCCCATCCACATTGGGCACGCAAATTCGGCCCTGCATACTCAACACACCATCATCTCCAATGGTCACATCCCTGGCATCATCATGCTAAACTATGTCCTTAAGGATAAGTAAATGCAGATCCTCATACCAACACACTCTGATGCGGTCATACAAGGAAGACCGAGAAACCACACATGCCAACACTCGACTGGGCTCTGAAATATCTAGTCTCACAAACCGATTGGCCAAGGCCTGGACATCAACTGCAAATGGCCTCTCCTTAACTGGAATGTATGCCAAGCTCCCCATACTCACCTCCTTTCAGCTCAAAGCATCGGCCACTACATTGGCCTTCCCCGGGTGATACAGAATAGTAATGTCATAATCCTTGAGTAACTCTAGCCATCTCCATTGCCTCAAATTAAGATCCTTTTGCTTGAACAGATTATGAAGACTGCCATGATCGATGAATACCTCACAAGATACTCCATATAAGAAATGCCTCCAAATCTTCAATGCATGAACTATAGCAGCTAACTCCAAATCATGAACGGGGTAGTTCTGTTTATGGGTCTTTAACTGACGAGAAGCATAAGCAATAACTCTACCCTCCTACATCAAAACACAACCTATCCCAATTTTGGAAGCGTCGCAATATACCGTATATGAACCTAAAGCTGACGGCAAAACCAATACTAGAGATGTGGTTAAAGCTGTCTTGAGCTTCTGAAAGCTCTCTTCACACTCGTCCGACCATATAAATGAAACACCCTTCTGAGTCAACTTGATCAAGGGCGATGCAATAGTGGAAAAACTCTGAACAAACCAGCGATAATAGCCTGCCAACCCAAGGAAACTACGAATTTTTGTGGCTGAGGACGGTCTAGGCCAACTCTGCACCGCCTCTATCTTCTTTGGGTAAACCTGAATCCCCTCGCTGAACACCACATGTCCCAAGAAAGACACTTAACCAATCCATAACTCACACTTGGATAACTTTGCATAGAGCCTCTGCTCCCTCAATCTCTGCAATACAACTCGCAAATGACGTGTGTGCTCCTCCTGACTACGTGAGTATACCAGAATATCATCAATGAACACTATGACAAATTAATCCAGATAAGGCCGAAATACACTGTTCATCAGATGCCTGAAGGTCGTTGGGGCATTGGTCAGCCCGAAAGACATAACAAGAAACTCATAGTGACCATATCTAGTACTAAAGGAAGTCTTATGAATATCTGAATCCCTGATCTTCAGCTGGTGATAACCCGAACGGAGATCAATCTTGGAAAACACCCTCGCTCCCTGAAGCTGGCGAAACAAATACAAATCATCAATGCGAGGCAGGGGATACTTGTTCTTAATTGTTACCTTGTTCAATTGCCTATAATCTATGCACATTCTCATTGTGCCATCCTTCTTCTTCACAAAGAGAACTGGCGCACCCTAAGGTGACACACTAGGCCGAATGAACCCCTAATTCAGGAGCTCCTGAAGCTTCTCCTTCAATTCTTTTAACTCTAATGGTGCCATATGATATGGCGGAATAGAAATGGGCTGAGTGCCCGACACTAGGTCAATACCGATATCAATATCCATATCCGACGGCACGCCCGACAGGTCTGCAGGAAATACATCAGGAAAATCTCTCACAACTGGAACAAAATCAATGCTAGGAGTTTCAGCTCCCACATCCCTCACAAACGCCAAATAGGAAAGGCAACCCTTCCCAACCATACGCTGGGCCTTCAAGAAAGAAATAACTCTACTAGAAACATAATCAGCCACACCACGCCACTCAATCCGCGGTGCACCTGGCATAGCCAAAGTGACTGTCTTAGCATGACAGTCTAGAATAGCATGACACGGAGATAACCAATCCATGACCAAAATAACGTCGAAGTCCACCATGCTCAATAGCAATAAATCAACTCGGGTCTCCAGACCCCCAATAGTCACCAAAAATGACCGGTATACATGGTCTATAACAATAGTATCACCCACTGGGGTAGATACATGAATAGATAAAGCACACACACCCTCGAGATGTACCCAAATGATGAGCAAAATATGAAGGCACATATGAATAGGTAGAACCGGGATAAATTATACTGAGGCATCTCTATGGCAGACTGAAACAATACCTGTAATGACAGCTTCTGAAGCAATGGAATCTATCCTGCCCGGCATAGCATAAAAATGATCCTGGCCACCGCTTGATCAATCTCCACCTCTAGGACGACCCTGGCTGCCTGATATCCACCCCTAGCTGGTTGGGCGGGTGATGAAGTAACCGGAGCAAAAGTCGAGGGCTTACCCCTCTGCTGATGGTGTCTGCCACGAAGGCGAGGGCACTGCCTCCTCAAGTGACCAACTCTCCGCACTCATAACAGCTACCCGGTGCTGGATATGGGGACTGAAGGGAACCTATCGCACCAGAGTTACTAGCAGATGCACTCGGTGTAGAAGAACCCTGAGCTGATGGGCATGAGATGAACTCTGAGCTGGGAGAGCGGTGAGTGAAGACTGACCCTACTGGGGCCCATAATGACCACGGCCTGAAGATCCCCCATGATACTCTGGATGAGCCGACTGAGCAGGCCTGAAAGAACGACCTCTACCATGCTGGAACTAGCCCCTCAAAGGAGCACCACTGTAATTGTCCGATCCACGAGGCCTCTTGGCCTCCCTCTCCTCTTTCTCTCTGCGGCGAACTGACTCGATCGCACGAGCAATATCCACCACATCCTCAATCGTAGCACCCAATACTCTCTCTAGTCATCAGAATACGGAGATGGTAGTGAAGACCATCTACAAATCTCCTAATCCTCTCACGATCTGACGGAACCATCCAAATAGCATGACGAGCCAACTGTGAAAACCCCATCTTGTACTGAGTCACTGTCATATCCCCTTGTGTCAACCACTAAAACTGCCTACGCAGCTCCTCCTTACGGGACTGAGGTACATACTTCTCCAGAAAAAGAGCGGAGAACTGCTGCCAGGTTAGAGATGATGCACCTATCGGCCTACGCCTCAAAGTCCTCCCACCTATTAAGAGCAGCCCCCGTGAACTGAAAAGTAGTAAATGCCATACCACTCGACTCAAGGATCCTTCCATACGGAGCATACGCTGACATCTGTCAAGAAAACCCTAGGCATCCTCGCCCTCAGCACTACTGAATGTCAGAGGCTAGAGCCTACCAAACCTCTCGAGACGATGCTGCTTATCGTCTAGCATAGCTGGAACCATGAAGTCCTGAACTGGTGCAACCTGCTAAGCTAGAGGTGCCTCTGGTGTCTGTAATCCCTGCACCACTTGCTCAAATGTGCGAGCAACGGGGGTCTGATTGCCTTCCCCGACCTGTGAAGTGGTTGCTGCTGCTGTGGTGGCTGAAACTGCCTGAGCCAGGCCAGTGCAGACTGATAATATCTATGCCAAGGTCTCCTGAAGACCTGAAATCACGATAGGCACAGCTGGTGCCTGAACAGGTGCTGCTGGAGTATCCACAGCTAGAGCCTGATCTTGAGCTGGGGCAACTGGTGGATCAGCAGGTGCTGCCCCGGCTGATCTGCCATGACCACGACCGCGTCCAAGGCCTCTGGTGGCCTTAGTAGGTGGAACTGGTGGTCATCCATCACGTTCGGTATCTCGTGTCCTCACTATCTGTGAGAGAATAGAATAATAGAAGTTTAGTTATCAATTCAACAAAACCGCAGGACAAGAGTTTCAAGAATGTGAAGTTTTCCTAAATGTTCTACAGCCTCCCGAGGATAAGTACAGACGTCTCCGTACTGATCCACAAAACTATACTAAACCAGCTCATGATTCGCGAGAGCAAGTAACCTAGGCTCTGATACCAACTTGTCACGACCCTAACCACGGTCATGATGGCGCCCAACACACTGTTAGGCAAGCCCGACCAATTTAATAACCTTAACCATTTTATACAGTACATGAATTAATTAATATAGATAAATTACTAAGTCATAATATTGAAATCTGGAAATAGAGTTAAGCATGCGAAAATCCCAAATATAAAACAACTACACAGCCCGAAGAATCCAGTGTCATAAGTCTGAGCCTCTAATACATGAGTATCAACCTACTACATATCGTTCTCTAGAAATGCAGAAATAAAGCAAATAAGATAGAAGGAAGATTAGGACTGCGGACGTTAAATGCAGCTACCTTGATAATCCCGGATAAGCTTCTAGGCAGAGAAGTCCTCACACAGCCCCAGGTGTACCTGGATCTGCAAGCAAGGTGCAGGGAGCAATGTGAGTACTCCGACCCTGTGAGTAATAAATATATAAAAAGGCTGAGAATAAGAAATCCTGAATAGGCACAAAGTAATTCTATAAATACATCAACTTGAACCCAGTAGTATAAAATCAGTACTCCAATGAAAACAATTATTAAAATACCACAACAGATAAATAAGTAAATGACAATCAAATATTCAATGCAACACATAGACCGGTACTCTCCAGTACTCGTTGCGGCGTGCAGCCCGCTCTATTTATTTATCGTCGACGACGCTCACTAGGGGTGTGCAGACTCCGAGAGGGGCCCCTTACGGCCCAAGCGCAATAATAAGCTATCTCGTGGCATCAACTAGGACATCAGCCTCATATTAACATCAATATCATACCACTGCGGTGTGCAGCCCGATCCCATACTCAGTCCAGAATCACATAAGCCCCTCAGGCACAATAACATAGAAATATTCATCCCAAACTTCATTTAAAAGTATTAATTAAGTTTCTATTCTAAGAAAAGGTGACTGAGTTTGTAAAACAGTATTAAATACTAGGACTGAGTTCAATAATGTGTAAAAATGGTAAGAAACCAGTAATAGCAATCTCTGAAGGATTTAATCAATTGGCACAAAGCCCAAATATAGCATTCAGCACAATTATAATGATAATAGGTGAATTTCAGTCAATTACGCAGTATATTCATTTACCGGGACGGACGAAGTCACAATCCCCATCGGTGATCTACCCCACGCTTGCTACCCGGCGTGCATGTCACCTCAATATAACACTACGATGTGTAAATACGGGGTTTCAAACCCTCAAGACATCATTTACATCTATTACTTACCTCAAGCCGGCCAAAATCCTAGCTCGCTATGCCCTTGCCTCTCAAATCGACCTGCTCGCATGTCGAATCTGCCCAAAACCACAACGAATACGTCACAATAGGCTAAGGAAACATAACCCAATCGAAAAATAGCAAAAATCTCAAAATTAACAAAAACTCGAGCCCCTGGCCCACTTCTCGAAAATCAGGAAATTTAACATCAACGAATTCCTTATCTTTCCACGAGTCTATACATATAAAGATTACCAAAATCGGAGTCCAAATGACCCCTCAAATCCCCATTTTAACTCTCTTAAGTTTCAAGCCCTAATCCATCATTTTTACCCATTATTTTCTTGAGTTTTCAGCTCTAATCCATGTAATAACACCATGAAATTGTGTTTTGAGTTCAAGAATCCATACCTTATCGAAAACCCTTGAAGTATCTTTTCAAAATCGTTCCCAATTCTCCAAGTTCGAGTTAAAAATATGAAACCCTTCAAAAATTCGCGAAGAAGACCAATTAAATATTCTGCCTAGACCTTTCCACTTCTGTGGTCAAATTTCCGCCTATGCGGCACCGCTTCTGCGGTTACTCCATCCGCTTCTGCGGAATTTCACTTAAGGGGCCAAACCACTTCTGCGGTCACTTAGCCGCATCTGCGGCTCCGCAGATACGGTCCCCAACCCGCACTTGCGGTCCCAGGACTCCTTCAACCCTCCCACTTCTGCGACTCCACGCACGCACCTTCGATACCGCTTCTGCGGTCCCACTTCCGCAGAAGCGGAAATACCAGAAGCAGCAGAAATTCCTTAAGTTTCACAAGCCAAACTTTCCCGTTAACCAACCGAAATCACCACGAAGACCCCAGGACCTCAACTAAAAATACTAACACCTCCTATAACATCATTCAAACTTATTCCAATCAATAAAACATCTCAAACAACACCAAAACCATCATTTCTCATCGAAATCAAGCCTAAGTTCTTCAAAAACTTCCGAGATACGCATTCGATCAAAAACCTAACCAAATCACCTCCAAATGGTTTGACATTTTTCACACATATCCCAAATCACCTAACGGAGCTACTGCAATTCTCGAAATTCCATTCCGATCCTTGGATCAAAATCTCACATAACAACCGGAATTCGCCAAAATACTAACTTCACCAATTCAAACCTAATTCTATACCGAACCTCCAAAATCACTTCCGATCACTCTCCTAAGTCACAAATCATCCCCCGAAGCTAACCGAATTGTTGGAATTCATATCCGATCCCTCTAACACATAATTCAACTAGACAGAGCTGACTTTTCCAAAACAAGCCTTCCTTAAAGAGACTAAGTGTCTCATTTCCTTGTAAAATCACTCCAAATTAACTCGTTCACACAAGACACTTATAAAGAAGCATAAAGAAGTAGAAAATGGGGGAAATGGGGCGGTAACTCACGTGACGACGGGTCAGGTCATCACGCTCAAAGCCAAGGTCGAGACCCACCCTCGGGAGTCGTTAGGTACCATCCCCGGAGGGTGTTGCGTACTAACGGCTATAGTATGTGAGAGAGTAATTCCCAAGTCACACAGCTAAATCTGACAAAGCTGACCTATCCGGGGCCTGTCTCAAGCTGTCATGTCTAGCCGTCCCATCTCCATGCCTTTACAGTTAATGCATTTTGTACTATAACGGGATTCCCATCCTATATGAAGGGGATCCCCATCACTTTGTAAGCTCGGTTGTTGCTCCAACTACTCTACAAAATATCAATAACATCTCTCTCTCTCTCTTTTCTCTCTAACTTACTTGTTCGAGGCTACTGCTTCCATTTATTGCTTTCACACTTGTTCTTCATTTATCTCTTATCATTGGCCATAAAGAGTCTCCATTAATTATCTTCGAACTGTTATGCCTTTTCCGTTTACCCCCCATAGCTCGAGCCTGAGCCTAGGCATCGACCTCAAGGCCCCTCATCGGTCAGTCTGAGGACCGGACAGCAAGCCTCACCGGTTCAATCATAGCCCCATTTTAGTTCGTATTTCGTCTTTTAACTTCATGTATTTAGCATCAACTGCTCTAACAACTAGCATAAAAATAGATCACGTATTTTTAGAGCCCCATCAATAAATTTAATTATCGTTACCATTTTAACGGTAAACAACGGTTCTTGTTATTTCTTCATTTGTCTTATTTGATTACTTGTTGTTCTTATTATGTGTTCACTCCTTGTTGCCTTCACCGCTTAAATTTCTGTTGTTAGCTTACATTATTGTACTACTTTATAGTCATTCATTTCCTCGTTTTCTATTATTAGACTACACTATACTCTGTTCAGTTTTCTTGGCCCAGTAGGTGTCTTGACATGGCCTCGCCACTACTCTACCAAGGTTAGGCTTGATACTTACTGGGTACTATTGTGGCATACTCATGCTACACTTTTGCATATTTTGTGCTCATGTCAGACGACAGTGAACAGACAACATACTCCAGAGACTTCAAGGTATACCTACTTGACGTCCGCAGGCCTCGGAGTCACCTTCCACTACTATCTTTTCTACTGTTTATTTCCACATCAATCAGTATTTTATGTGGAGACTTCTTGTGTACATTTTAGAGATCACGACTCAGCTCTATCGAGTTTTGAAAATATTGTAATTGTGATTGAGTATTGAAGTTATTATGGGACTAATCAGCTTTATTTAATATTTTTAGTCGTTATTTCTGTCAAGTTCTCTTGTATGTTAAGCTTACCTAGTCATAGGGGCTAGGTGCCATCACGACCTCATCCGATGAAATTTTTGGATTGTGACAATAAAATGACCGATCGAGTCCCTGCATGGATAATGGTAGATTTTTAGGGACTTGCTATATATGCCTATGTTCCGTTGCTATTTTAGATAACTAAAGGAAATTAAATAAAGAGAATATGCAATTTCCCTTATAGATCCTAAATTAAAAGGAATGTAAATGTTTTATAATTAGTGTAGATCTTAAACTTGAAAGGAAGTAAACAATTTTACATTTATCGTTGAATATTTTTAAACTAAAATGAAAGTAAATATTCTACGATTGATGTAGATTCTACGGTAAAGGAAGTAGTTATTAACTTATTATAATATATCTCTAATTATATTTTGATTCATTTATAAAATGATCTTACCCTCATATATCCTCCAGCTCTTAAAACCCTATTGGGTTGGTACAACTACCACGAGGATCAAATTAACTATCAAATATTTATTTTCCTTATGCCAACACCCCCTTCCATACATTAACCCCCC
>MU683289.1:212403-245851 GCA_026770625.1 Nicotiana glauca
CCCCCCCCCCCCCCCCCGACCGTTTTGAATATGCATATATAATCCACCATACAAGAATGTATAGTTCGTCCCGCGGGGTATTATGTGTACCAATAAATCTTCGTGGCCCGATCATTTCTCGGATCGTATTTATAGCGAGAGGTTAGTGCACCGAGTTGCCCTTTTTCTATACAATAATAAACAGTATTAACATAACCATGGATTTTAGCCATGTTATTCAAGAAAGTAGTACATAAAACTAGCTCAACCAGAGAGATTAATCTTTCCCTCAGACGGCCAAAGAATAAATCAAATTTACCCTGATTCATATTTATTCCTATCTTATCAATCTCCCTAGCTTATTATCAACATAAAATATTCAAATATACTGAAAGTACACGTATGCACAAGCAAGTGTCAGCATATACATGTAAATGGAACCTGATTGGCAAAGACAGTTCTCCATGATTCAAACTCCCCAAATCGCATGAGACTCAGTATTCAGAAATACCTTTCAACAAATTCATGAGAGTAGGAGATAATGAGCTTCCCATATTCTGCTGAGGTGAGCAGAACAAATTGGTAGAATTTGGCGTGAACAAAGGAAAGTCAGCCAAGTACGGATTAGAAAATCTATAAATTGGAGAAGTTGATGAGGATGATTTATTCTTATCCATTTCAACTGAAAATGACTCATCATTCTCATTCTCCTCACAAGTTAAAATCTGATTATCTTTCTTCTCAGACTGATCAACAGTTTCGGCCTTCTCGTTTGCAGCTGATGATCTTGAATGACCCGTGAGTTTCTGCACCAGAGCCATGAAATCCCGAGCCTCCGTGTGAATAATCTTGGGCGATTCAGTGTATATTATCACCGGACCATTTTGTTTCGCCATGAATTGAACTGTTGAAGAATTCGAAGGTTTCCGTATGGCATGCGATTCCTTTTTTATTTTCAATGGAGAAGGACGTGGACCATTTATTATCCTCCTAGTTTCATCAAACTTTTCCTGGTTCATGGTTCTACCACCTCACTAGATTTATAATTAATCAACAGAAACAAGCTAAAGAAAAAGGAAAAGGATTGCTCTCTTCGTTTGATTAAACAGTGATCGGTGACGGAGAGAAGGATTACATATATATACATATAGTAATTTTAAATTATTTTAGCCAGCTATTTTGACCGTTGACAATATTGCTTAGGTGGGAAAAGCGTGTTGTTTACGAAGGGTAATGAATTGACGGAAAGCAGTTGAAATAAGGTATTGCCAGCACGGCGTAGCTGGTGTCATGGCGACGGTCAAATCCAAGATGTTGTTTTCCATGCCTTTATAGGGTCTACTCAAATAGCTAAACTCAAGTTGATTTGTCAACATTTATATTGCACATTTAGCAAATTGCATTTTGTGGGTCAACGACCGAAAAGTTCATTTTTGGAAAAAAATTCAAGACCACGAGAGTGGAAAGCAAAAGTCTATGAAAAAGAATACGAAAAAAAAATAAATTATTTTATACCTCAAACAACTTACACTAGTTTTGTAAAAGTTTCTATTATCTCGCAAACTAGAAAGACTAACATATATTCCCTCCGTTTTAATTTATGTGAACATATTTCATTTTTAAATCGTGCAAAAAAGAATGACCTCTTTTCATATTGGGAAACAATTTACCTTTATACAATGATTTATAGCCACACAAAATATATGTGCTTCATTTTACACCATAAATTCAAAAGTCTTCTCTCTTTTCTTAAACTCCGTACCCAGTCAAATAAGTTTAAATAAATTAAAACGGAGGGAGTATTAGATTTGCGGGGCCGCTTATTAACCCCAAGTTTCCCCTCTTTTTTAATGCTTTCCGTCTCTCTTTATTTTTTTCCAAACTCCTTTTTCGTTTTCAGCTACACTTCAGTTAAAACCCACTAAGATTAAAAAAAAAACTGAACAATAACAACAATTTACTGCTATGTCTTAGGCTTGAATCCTCCCCAACCTGTTATGGATGGTTATTTTCGGCTGATATCCATAGACAAGGTGGCACAAATCAGTCGTAGAGTTTTCCTTGTTAGATCCTATGTCACGATCGAAATTCCATCGTAGGGGTTGTGATGACACCTAGTTTCTAAACGCAGGTAAGCCGATCACTTAATAATATTAAATTAATAAAATATGATATAATTATATATAATTTAATAATAATGCAAAAATAGATCTAGCACCAGCCGAAATTACACTACTCAAACATCTCCCCAGAACTTGGTAGTACATAGTCATGAGCTCTATCTGAATACATAAGGATGTCTCAAAATACAATACTGTTCGGATATGAAAATGACAGTATAAATGTAAGGATGGGACTTCAAGGGACTGCGGCGGTCATGTAACTCTACCATGAATCCTCACGATTAATGTGAGTCTTTATTGCCTAGGTTCGCTACTTCCAATACGTGGATCTGTACAAAAATATGCAGAAGTATAGTACAAATACACCACGATCAGTACCTAGTACGTATCACAACTAATTAGTCTCAGTGAAGTAGTGATAAGGTTCAAGTTATGTTATATTCAATAACCTGTGCAATATATCAAAGACTAGCAACAAAATGTATAGCAGAAAATAAGATCAACAGTCTCTATCTAGCACATGTGATAACAACTTAATGCAAGTAATGGTTCATCTTGACACCAAGTCATCAAATAAAAACACAACCATATGACAGCTCGTATCATAATAACAATATCCATTCGTACCAATCCACTCTAACACAATAACAATATCCATCCGTGTTTCTCTACCTTGACACAATAAAAATATCTATCCATATCGCTCTGCCCAGACACAATAATATTGTGATGACCCAAAAGGCCATCTTATGATTTAAAACTAAATTTTATATTTCAAGGCCTTAAAACCATATTTTATCCTTCATCGATTCGTGTGCATAGTCCGGGGGTGATTTCAGAAAGCTTTTATGTTGAAAGTTGATGAAAATAATAATTTTTGCCTTTAAAAAGTTATTTGGTTGACTTCGGCCAATGTTTTGAGTAAACGGATCGAAACTCGTATTTTTACAATCCTGGTGGATCGGTATCGAAATATTAGACCTAGGAGTATGCCCTGAATCAGATTCGGGGGTCCCTAGACCAAGTTATGAATTCTTGATAAAAATTGTAAGTCTAAAAATCTACTAGTTTTTCAGAAATTAATAATGTTGGATCATGTTAGTATCAGGCCCGTATTCTGGTTCCGGAGCCCGATACAGGTTCAATACAATATTTAAGACTTATGTGTGAAATTTGATAAAAAAAAGCTGAGTTGGTTTGACGCGATTCAGACGGCCGGTTGAAAAAATAGAAATTTCAAAGTGTTCTTGAGAGTTTCATTCGATTTTGTTATAAATTCATAGTTCTAGGTGTTATTTTGGCGATTGGATCACGGAGTAAATTCGTATGATATTTTAAGACTTGTGTGCATGTTTGGTTTGGAGCCCCAAGGTCTCGGGTGAGTTTCGGGTAGGCTACAAGGTGATTTGAATGTAGGAAATTTTGCTAGTATGCTTCAAGTCTGCTGACTTCGCATTTGCGAAGAATGCATCGCAATTTTTAGCCTCGCATTTGCGAAGAATAAATCGCAATTGCGAGCAATGGGGCTGGGGGATGGGCTTCGCATTTGCGAAGATCAGGATCGCAATTGCGATCATCCTAGGTCGCATATGCGAACAATAGTTTGCATTTGCGAAGGCAGCAGAGATGTGAGGAGTTCGCATTTACGAAGATTTTATCACATTTACGAGTTCCGCAATTGCGAAGCTCAGGTCACAAATGCACACATGTAGCTGTGTAAAAAGGGATTTAGACGGGATTTTTAAGCCGTTCTCCAAATTTTCAAAACCTAAAACACAAGAGGCAATTTTCCAAAGGCTTCTTCTTTCCAAAATCATAAGTAAGTTATTCTTAACTAATTTCTTTCAATCTTTCACTTTATTTTACAAGATTTCAACCTAAAATCTAAGATTTTCATGGTAAAATTGGGAGTTTTTAGGTAGAAACTAGGGATTTGATAAATTGGGAATTTAGATTTCGAATTGAGGTAGAATTCAAAAACCAATTGCATAACCGGCCTCGAGGGTAAATGGGTAATCTGATTTTGGTTGGGGTATCAGGTTTGGACCGATCAGGCCCAGGTGCTGACTTTTGTTGACTTTTTAAAAAATGGCCAGTTGAATTCCTTGCTAACGTGAGTAGTTCATAAGGCTTAAAATGAATCATTTGGTTGGTAATTTGCTAGATTTTATTAGTCCAGAGGCTTGTGTGAAGACAAAAGTAGTGATTGAGCTTTGAGTTTGGTCGTTGGAGCGAGGTACGTATCGTGGTTAACCTTGGCTTGAGGGATTAGGTATTATTTGCCTATTTTCTACGTGTTTAGATATTGAGTATAACGTATTGGTGAGGTAACGGGTACCTATGCATTATTGTCGAGTCATAGCATGTAAGTGAGTCTTATTCTTGTAAATGTTATATTCTTTGATCATATTGTTTATGTTTAGACTAGCTATTTGATGTGTTCGGCAATTTATTATCATGTTTTACTGAATTTGGTATTGACTCAAAGTTGAGGTTGGTATTGTAGATCTAAGTGTTAAAGTAAGAATTGTTATTGATATTCCTATCTCCCCATTGTTGTAGTTCATTATTTTGGTGAGGTAGAGTGTTAAAGCATGACGGATGATATCGTACAATATTTTGTGAGTGAGTGATAAAGCACGAAGGGTGATGCTTTGTATGTTTTTATTATTCATTATGGTTAGGTTGAGTGTAAAAGCACGAAGGGTGATGCCTTGCACATTTTCATTATCTTATCTGGTGAGGCTGAGAGTAGCACGAAGGCTGATGTCGTGCACTTTCTTTATTGCATTTATCTACTTGTATATGTTTAAAGTATACTGATTCTTCATGTTCTCAGTTCTGTTGTAATTCTTTGCCCTGTAATCCTCTTAGCATTCCCCTTCCCCGATACATTTTGCCTTGTTTCTTTAGTTGCTGTTATTAGTGTATATGTATTGATAAACTACACATGTTTGTTTGGGACTGTCTTGTCCTAGTCTCGTCACTACTTCACCGAGGTTACAAGGGGTCGGTTGTACTAATTGCACTCTGCACTTTCTGTGCAGATTACGGTACTAGACCATGTTGACCTAAATTGAACTACTGACTTCAATCCTATAAGAGAGCCAAGGTAGATCTGCCGGTGTACGCAAACCCTGGAGTCCCCTTTCAGTTATTTCATTTTACTATTTATTTTTATTTGAAAACATTTGTACTTTCTTTTAGCCAGTATTTGTAGCGACACTTAGAAGTTCGTGGGTTGTGACACCAGATTCTAGGTAGTTATGTATAATTACTTAGGTTGTTATAAAATCTTGCACTCCTTTAATCTATTATGGTTTAGTTGCTACTATTTACTGAATTGGTTAAGAGGTAGCGTATTAATCTCTAATTGTTGGCTTGCCTAGCAATTGAATGGTTAGGCACTATCACGGTCCGAACGGTGAGAAATTCGGGTTGTGACAAATATCCACTCGTATCGATCCGCCCTATCACAATAACAATATTCATCCGTATGGCTCAGCCCTGATACAATAACAATATCCATCCGTATAGCTCAGCCCTGATGCAATAACAATATCCATCTGTATCACTCCCAGCAATAACAACTGTCATAACCCCTAAATCCCACATTAGGAATCGTGATGACACATAATCTCTAAGATTAGGTAAGTCTAAAATATGATGATAATAATAGAATAAATCAAATTAAATTATAAAACAAATATGGAAAAGTGACATAGCATCATCAAAATGACCAAACCATAATACACTCCAAAACAGGTAGTACATAGTCATAAGCTCTACTGACAGTAAGTATGAATATCAATTACATCACTGTTCTAGAATGAAAGTAAACATTAGTAAGGTAACTCTCCAGAAGGTGAGTTTGAGGACTGCGATCGTAATGGCAGGTATAATCTCCACAACAAATCTCAAACATTTAGCTAACATCTGGCACGCTCCGACGTACTTAGATCTACACAAAAATATACAGAATCGTAGTATGAGTATAATATAACAGTGCCCAGTAAGTATCAAGACTAATATTGGTAGAGTATTGAGGAGGTAAAAGTCAAGACACTCACTAGACATGAAAACCTATGCAAGATATTTGTATAAAACTAACAATGAAAAGAATATTAATGTAAAGCTAGCATTGGAAAGACTATCAATATCAAGGTAATAATGAAAAGTAAAAGCAATAAATGACAACAAAGAGTAAACATGTGATAAAGCATCTAGATAATAAGAACATAGTTAAAAAATGAAAGTAAAATCAATTAAGGAAAACAAATGACAGTCCAAATAATCAAACCATTCCAACACAAGGTTTTCAACAAAAATTACCCAAAGGTACCACACCTCATAATCACAAATCACAAGCCACGAATCACAAATCTTTTTTTTATTCCCGAAATAGCTTCACACACTTTAGCCCCCTTATCTTGTTTCGTGTGCCTCAAATAAAGTAATTTACCTTACTAGAAACATGCAAATAAATCCCCCTTATCTCGCTGGATGCACATCAATAACACCACTCTTATGCCGCCACATGCGCATCTCATCACAACACAATAATCACCGTGCATCGTAAGTGCTCATATGCCACAATATTTGCCAAAACAATAATACCAATATTCCAACTATACATAACCCATGTCTCCACAACAATATATACAAGGGTCTCGACAATAACACAATAAAACGAAAGAATAAACTTTTTTTTTTGAACACAAAAGCATGATATTCATATTACTGAAAAAACAAAGTACAAGAGTAAGATATAGTCTTAAAGGCATTATGAAAGAATAAACTTTACAATAACAACTTTAATTAAATATGATATTTTTCTTAAAGTATATATATTTGTATGGATATCACCTCATATCTTGCATTTGTTCTGTGGATTTAGGATGTAATGTGTTAATTAATGTTAATTTGATGAGTTTTCATGTGTAGGAATGATCCGAGAGCAATCGGGGGCGGAATGTGCAAAATTAGAGCCAAAACGGATGAAAATATAAAAAGGGGACATTGTAGTGCCACAGGTGAAACAGGATCTTAAATTTCACAGCACACTGGAGAGCGACTGGCACCACCCAAGGCGCCACTGGCGTGAAAGCTGTTCAAATTTGCCTGGGACACGGTTATTTAGGCCCTAGACCTACCCAAAACGTATAAAAGCAAGACTACACTTATTTGCGAAGGAGGGACGCCACTTTGGAGAGGTAATACACAAAAGAAACATTGGGGAGCAAGAACATCTTAGATTTCTTCATCTATTCTTAGTATTTTCAATTATCCAAACTTATAAAATTGTTTGCTAATATCATGAGTGGATAAAAATCCATTGTTCTAGGGTTGTGATTTAGCCATGAATATTGTTGTTTAACGTCGACTTAAACTTGTCTATAATTCACTAATATATGGTTGTTTCTTCAATTCTGAGATTAATTGCTTAAGTGTCTGGCCAACAATTATGTTTTATCTACTACTGTAGACATGTAGTTTTTGACCCTCCCCAAGATTTTACATATTTTAGCATTTAAATACTTAGTTTAGGTCTAATATAGTTATTTCAACTAATTTTTACTCTTTTACTTTATTTTATCATAAAAAATTACAAAAATATTTTATTTTTTGTACCTTTCATAAACTTAAAAAAATAGTACCTTATTTTTATCTTTATATAATATTAAAAAAATATATAATAGTTTCATGTTTAATATAGTTTAGTTTAATTGATTTGAATTAGTTTTTGCATTTTATAATATTTTTATCTTTTATTAAAGGAAGTTAACTGAGGTGTTGGACCATAATTTTAAAAGTCTTTGGGCCCACTTTTAGGACCCAATTCAAACATATCCAATAAATCCAAGCTCAATATCCAAAACCTAGTAAGCTAAGCCTAGAGACCCTTCTAGACTTTTTTTCTTAACAAAATAAAATAACCCTAGACCTAAAAAAAGAGGGGGAACCGTTTTTTTAACAAAATGAAGAACGCATGAGGACCCTTTTTTTATGATAACCTCCTAGAACCATAGTCTAAAAAAACCAGTCATCTATTGTTACTGCTACGACCCATCGTTCTTCTTCATTATTGGAGACACCCATCGAAGACCCCCCATAACCGTTACCCCTTCTTCTTCACAAAATCGAACACAAAAAATGACATCACCGAACAGAAGCCACTCTCCACTGACCCCCTTTTTCATTTCTGCCCAAACGTACACAGCAGCAGCCACACATAAAATTAAGAGAAAAAAATTGAGAAATCTAGAATGGAGAAGCGATAACCATCCTTCTCACATTAAGAGACTCAACACCATCTCTCCTTCTCTCATAGATCTAACGCCCCTTCCCTCTGACCGAAAAATGTGTAGCTTCAGCAATCATCCATTGAATCTGGTGAAACAGGGCTCGAACCCGGCAGTAACCCCAGCTCCAAACTCCATGAAACTACAACAAATTAGTGTGAAAATCAGCTCAAAATTACCACCCAAATCTAGTCGAGTTGAGTCTGTTCAGTTTCGTTCGAGATACCTGCGAGGTTCCGGTGCCGCTGAGTTTTCTGTTCGGGTTCAAGTTTGTTAATCTTCCTTTGCGTGTAATTCAAAAGCCTTATTATGGCTTTTTCAGTTTTTCGCCATTTCTTCCATTAAAATGTGAAAATAGAGTGGTTTATTGGCTATGTCGCTAGATCAATTCAAGAGTATCTTAATAATTTATTTACTGTGAATTATCTGTTTCAATTGGTCTCTTTTATTTCATTCTTACATACCAAAATTGGCATCCAAAATATCAGATGATGATTGTCTTGAGCTATGGGTTATTTTGAGTGTTATTTGTTGTGCGTCTTAAGAAGCTAATATAGTTGTAAAAATGTATTTTTGAGATGAACGATTTGTGCTGTGAAAATTAAAAGTTCAAAAGGCGCCCTACAACAATTATGTTATGTAATGTGTGATTTCACAACACTAGAAACCAAAAACGAATCAAGAAAGTTATCGTGATTATGTACACATTTGCGTGACATGATTGCGATTTTTTAAAAATTAATTGAGATATGGGTTCGCTCAACTTTGGCCAAACTTTCTTAATATTAATAAAGCATGATTAATCGTGGACATGTATGCTTGACATGATTTGTGACGCACCAAATGAAATGAGTACACATACGCGTGACTCGTTTTTAAAGATAATTCCATAATCACGACTGTTTGAGTAATTAATAGCGGTAAGAGGTAAATGCACATAGGTTATAAAAGAAGTAATTAGACAATTTAATTGAGCCAAGTATGATTAAAGTGACCGTATTAAAATCACGGAATCTGGGAGTGCCTAACACCTTCTTCTGAGTTAATAGAATTCCTTACCTAGTTTTTTTTGTTCACAGATCATAAATAAGAGTCAAACTTTCTCGACTCGGGATTTTAAACCGGTGACTTGGGACACCATAAATTATTCCAAGTAGCGACTCTAAAATTGAATAAATAATTCCGTTTTGATTATTGTCACTTAAATTGAAAAAAACTCCCATATATTCCCTTTCAGGGTAGAAAAACGAGGTGTGTTAGTTCTGACGACTCTGCTGGGGAAAAGAACCCAGAACTTCTGATTCAGGGTTCAAGAATTCGAGCTTTTTAATATGATTTTTTACTTGGCTTTGTTTATTGTTAATATTACTGTATTTTGTGAACCTAATGTGCTAATTGCTGTTTATTTACCATTTCGATATTATTTGAACTTTATTTAAATGTCTTCTTACGCCTCCATTCTGAGTCTTCTAAAAATATGGTGCACGCGTATGCGTGGCCCACTTTTTTGTTAGAAGTCATACCAAATAGAACGGGGCTGGGTTAGCAATAAGATCGGATAGACTTTCGTGTTTCCGGTACGTTGCCCCCACCTCGGCTCAAGCTGTCCGCTCGGATAAGCCAGGTCTAGAACACAACCCCAGGTTTAAACCTAGAATAACATAAGATCATGTCGGATCTCTAGTAGGAACGTTTGTTTGCATCACGTGCATTTGACTTTGGGGACTCAACACAAGGGTTGGGTCCGTCTAGGACAAATGTACCCAAGAATAAAAGACATTCCTGATGCATCTTATGTGCTACATGTTCCATTCTTCAAAGGTAAAAAGGGTCATTTGGCAGACCAATGATGGTTGAAGGTAAATGAGAGACAAAGAGGGTGAAGTATGAAAATAAAGCAAGTAGGATCTGGTTATGTTTTTCTTTCACATTTTTTAAAAAAGACAAAAAAAAATAAAAAATCCAAAAATATTTTGCACTTTCCAATCATTTTCCAAAAAAATAAAAAAAGGAAAAATAAAATAAAGAAGAGTTTACATGTTTCATCATATTTTTTTTCAAAAAAAGATAAAAAATATGTTTTCTCCAAATCAGTTATTTTTTTATTATTTATTCTCGCCCGTATCTAATTTTTCCGAACTGCGCATACCTGGTTCTCGTCTTTCGGGGCAGGATACGTAGGCAACCCACATAGGGTCCGATCTTTCTAATGAGTCTTAGGTTTTTGGCTTCGCGGGGTCTCAGCCAAATCTTGCATTTTAGCTATTTTTAGTCATATAGGTTAATTTTAAAAAAATAGTCACAATCACGTCTTGCCTGTGTCCAACATGAAGTGTTATTATCTCACATAGTGTTCTAGGTCTGTAACTTTATTTGGTATAATTTTCTCTTACAGGTGTGTATCTACTTAGCGGAGTCTGGGCATGACATACGCCTTAGGACCATCAAGTCAAGATTGCTCATTTAGGAGTTACTTAAGGAGATTTGTTTTTTTTTATATTCTGAGTCTGTTTTTCTTTTTATGTCGTGTTTTACCTTCTATTTTTGTACATTAATATCGAGTCTTTTAGGTGATGTTGAAGTCTCTTATAGTCTAGTAAATTTGTAGAGTTTTTTTTTTTTTTTTTATTATATTTCCTATTTTGTATTTGAAAAAAAGTATTATAAATCAAAAATTAAAAAAAAAAAAAAGTTTTTGTGTTTTTATATTTCCGTTAGAAGTTTTATTTAGAATACTAATTCTAGGAATTAAAAAAAAACTCATTTGAGGTGGTTTTCCTTTAGGAAATTAATATCTAGAACTCAAAATAAAAAATTTCTTTTATATTTCCTTTAGTATATTAAGACTAAAAATTAAAAAAAAAAAGAAAAGAAAAGAAAAGAGAATTTACTTTTAGTACCTCTTTAAAATTTTTCTTTAAGATATTAGTTCCAAAAATCCAAAAATATTTTATTTTGAGGTTCTTCTTTGGGAAATCAGCGAAAAATAAAAAAAAATTCTTGTTAGTTCTACTAGAACTTTAGGACATTGTACATAGAAGGAAAAAAAATGACATACTTTATCTTTGGTTTATCTTCAGTGTTTCTCTCTTAGGTAATCAAAAACTGAAATCCAAAAATATTTTTTATCTTTTTCATTTCTTGGTTCGAATCTTTCTTTCAGGATATCAAGCGAAAATTAAAAATATTTTTCTTTGGTTCATTCTTTAGATTTTCTTCCTAAAAAAGAATCAAAAATATTTTTCTCTTGTAGGTTTTCTTAATAATTTCTTATAGAGTATCTGTTTCAAAAAAATAAAAAAATATATATATACGTTTAAGATTGAGTATAGAATAGATTATAGAACGTTAAATATAAAGAAAAGAGAGAGATTTTCTTCTTTTTTTCTCATCAGAGTAGTCATTAAGGTTAAAAAAAGAAAAAGAAAAAAAGAATTAGTTTGTTTACTTTATTTCCGATCTTACAGAATTATGCTTCGTCTGATTTATGCGGCGTCATGATACGTAGGCAACCTACATAGGGTTCGATCGAATAATTTTTAAAATTAAAAAAAAAAAGAGAAAAGAAAAGTATGAAGTTATGGGATGTGAGAAATGAGAGGAAAGAAAACAGTGATTATTAGAAAAGAGAAAAAAGAGGAAGGAAAATGAGCAAGAAAATGCTAGAAACGAAAAGAAAAGAGAAGATTGAAATGAACAAATTGGGATGATGCTAAGTAACCTTATGACCCTTGAAGTCATTCTTGAACAGTTAATTATTGCTAGGTACATTGCACGCAATGTGATATTTTTAGCTGTTAAATGCCCTAACGCTAACATGATGACTTTATTTTGCTCCTATTTGTTATCTTCATTATAGCAGAAGAGTGGTTGATTTGTTGTTCTTAAACTGGTAACTCTTCTGTGACGACCCGACCTGCCATCTTATGTGTTACCGCTCCGTTTTCCCTATTTCTGCTTCTTTATGCTTGTTTCATTTGTATTTTGTGTTACCGGGTAGAGTGGTCCGGATTCGGAGATATTTTGGTCATGCTTGAGAAACTTAGTCTCTTTTTTGAGTAAACTTAAGTTGGAAAATACAATCGGACATTGACTTATGTGGAAAAGGGATCAGATGTGAATTTTGATGATTCAAATAGCTTCGGGGGGATGATTAGGACTTACGAGTGTGATTGGAACATATTTTGGAGGTCCGTAATATATTTAGGCTTGAATTAGCGAAAGTGGAATTTTGGCGTCTTCCGGTTGATAGGTGAGATTTTGATATAGGGGTCGGAATAGAATTCCAGGAGTTGCAATCTGTCCGTTGTGTCATTTGGGATGTCTGTGCAAAATTTCAGGTCATTCAGATGTGGTTTGATAGACTTTTTGATCAAAATCGTATTTTGGAAGTTTTTAGAGTTCTTAGGCTTAACTCCGATGTGATTTAGTTGTTTCAATGTTGTTTGAGGTGTTTTGAAGATATGTATAAGTTTGGATGCTAGTATATGACTAGTTTGTGCTTTTGGTTGAGGTCCCGGGGCCTCAGGGTGATTTCGAATTATTGACGGAAAGATAGGAATTTGGAAATGGCAGTTGAAGTTTTAGGACTATTGTCATAACTGCATCTGCAGTTGGGAGGCCGCAGGTGCGACCCCCGCAGATGCAGAAAATCAGTCGCAGAAGCGGAAGGGGCCAAGGAGAGCTGGAGCCGTAGAACCGGCTAGATGAGTGCACCTGCGATAGCGCAGGTGCTGGTTGTGATGACCCGACCTATCGTCTCATGATTTACCACTCCGATTCCCCATTTCTGCTTCTTTATACTTCGTTATCCGTGTCTTATGTGGTCGATTTGATTTGGCTTGCGTTGGAGTGGATTTGGTAAGAAATGAGACACTTAGTCTCTTTTAAGAAGGCTTGAGTTGGAAAACTCAACCGGATGTTGACTTATGAGTTAGAGGGCTCAGATGTGAATTTCGATGGTTCAGTTAGTTTCGAGAGGTGATTTAAGGCTTAAGAGTGTGATCGGAATTGGTTTTGGAGGTCCGGTGTAGAATTATGCTTGAATTGGCGAAGTTAGTATTTTTGTGATTTTCGGTTGATAGGTGAGATTTTGATCTGAGGGTCAGAATAAAATTCCGAGAGTTGCTGTAGCTTTGTTATGTGATTTGAGATGTGTGCGCAAAATTTTAGGTCATTCGGAGGTGGTTTGGTTGGGTTTTTGATCAAATGAGTGTTTCAAAAGTTTTTGGAAAACTTAGGCTTGAATTCGATGTGAATTGATGGTTTTGGTGTTGTTTGAAGTGTTTGATGATTGGAACAAGTTTGAATGAGGTTTTGGGAGGTGTTGTTGCTTTTGATTGAGGTCCCGGGGGCCTCGGGTGAGTTTCAGATGGTCAATCGGACCATTATCTATGTTGAAAAGTTACAGAAAATGATTACAGCTGTTGCAAAGTTTTTTTCCCTTCGCGATCGTGAGGGCTTCGTTGCGTTCACGTAGAAGGATTCTGGAATGATATGAGGTTGGCCTTCGCGTTTGCAAAGGAGGGCTCGCATTCGCAGAAGGTAATTTTCTGGTGCTTTGCGTTCGCGTATAAGAATCTAAGGTCCAGTGAGTTTTGTTCTTCACTTTCGCATATGGTGTGTCGCGTTCGCGTAGCTTTAGGTGAAGTGTTCATCACGTTCGCGACTGGAGTATCCCGTTCGCGTAGGGAAATTTTTGGTCAAGTAAATTTGTGCTTCGCGAACACGAGGGGTTGATCGCGTTCGCGAAGAAGGAAGGGTCAGACCTGGGCAGAAGGTTTTTAAACATTTCATCCACGAGCTTAAATCATTTCTTCCACCATTGTTGAGTATTTTGGGAGCTTTTTGGGAGAAATTGAAGAGGGATTCGAGGAGGATTGATTGGAGGTAAGTTTTATGAAATAAAAACATGATTATATTGTGAAATTAACCTAGAAATTCATGGAAATTTAACCAAAAATGGAAGAACTAGGGCTTGAGATTTTGGAATTTTAATTGGGGATTTCAGGGGACATTTGGACTCCAATTTTGGTGTTCTTTATATGCATAGACTCGTGGCGTGATAAGGAACCCATTGATGTAAAAAAAAATTTGAGTTTCGAAAAGTGGGCGCCGGGCTCGAGTTTTGCTAATTTAAGGATTTTTGATATTTTTCGATTGTTTTCGTTTGGGTTTTGTTCCCGTAGCCTATTGTGATGTATTCGCTCTGGTTTTGGTCAGATTTGATGCGCGAGGAGGCCGATTTGAAAGTCAAGGACATAGCGAGCTAGAGTTTTGGCCGATTTGAGGTGAGTAATGAATGCAAATGATGTCCTGAGGGTTTGAAACACCGGATTTGCACATCGTAATGTTATATTGAGGTGAGGCACACGCTCAATGACGAGCGTGGGGTCGTTTACTATTTGGGATTGTGACTTGGTCCGCCCCGAATGATGCTTTTACCGTGTATTTGATTGAAGCTTGATTGGTATCATCATTATTTGGACTGATTGTCATATTTGGGCTTCGTGCCAACTATTTGAACCCTTCGGGGTGTTTTAACACTATTTCCTCAATTTTTTGATTTACTACTTGAACTCAGTCGTGCGGTTTTCTACTATTTTACAACTCAACAACTTTTACTCAATTTTGAAACTAAAATGATATGTTAAATGATGTTTGGGCTGAGGGTTACTATTTTACTAAAGCCCGATGGGCTTGTATGATTTCTGGACTGAATATGGCTATGGGCCAGATATGAGGATACTATGGGATCGGGCTATGCGCCACAGAAGTGTTATTCTGTATTGATATTAGGCTGAGGGCCTTGATTGGTGCCACGGGATGGCTTATTATTGCACTTGGGCCGTAAGGGGGCCCCTCCTAGAGTCTGTACACCCCTAGTAAGCGCGTGGATCGGGATGGACGCCGCAGCGGGTACTATAGGTTACCGTTCTATGTGTTGATTTTCTTTATATATATCTGTCACTTAACTGCTTATTTGCTCTGGTATTTCCACATTTCGATTTCATTGGTTTATCACTTTCATATTACTTTTTTTAAACTGCTGCAATGTAGATTACTCTGTCTTCTTCCATGATTTCTTATTCTCAGTCATTATTTATGCTTATTACTCAGTGGGTCGGAGCACTCACATTACTCCCTGCACCTTGCGTGCAGATTCAGGTGCATCTGAGGCTGTTGAGGATTTTCAGTCGGGCAGTGCATATCCGGGAGCATCGAGGTAGCTGCATTACGTTCTTAGTCCTGATCTCTCCCTTCTATTCTCTTACTTTATTCGCATTCCTTAGATTGCTATGTATTAGGCTATTGAACTAGTATTAGAGGCTCAGACTTGTGAAACCGGATCTATATGGGCTATGTAGTAGGATTTTTATTTAAAATTCTGCATGTTTAACTCTTATTTCAGACTTCTAATATGATGATTTGGAAAATTAACTATGTTATCTAATAATGAGCTGCATGATAAATGGGTTAAAGTTGTTAATTGGTCAGGCTTGCCTAGCAGTGTGTTGGGTGCCATCACGACCGGGGTTGGGGTCGTGACAAATTGGTATCAGAGCCTAGGTTACTTGGTCTCATGAGTCATGAGCCGGTTTAGTAGAGTCTCGCGGATCGGTACAGAGACGTCTGTAGTTATCCTCGAGAGGCAATAAAACCTTTAGGAAAAACTTCCTATTCTTGAAATTATTGTCGTGCGACTTTGTTGATCTGAGAACTAAACTTTTGTTATTCTATTCTCTCACAGATGGTGAGGACGCGAGCTACCGGACGATGTAGATGACCACCAGAACCACCCACCGAGGCCATCGGAGGCCGTGGATGTAGTCGTGGTCGTGGCAGAGGCAGAGTAGTGAGGACAACACCTGTTGATCCACCAACTGCCCCAGCTCCGGATCAAACTCCAGCAGTACCAATTCAGGCACCAGTTGTGCCCATCGTAAATCCAGGTTTACAGGAGACCTTGGCTCAGATCTTGACAGTTTGCACTGGCCTGGCTCAGGCAGTTTCATCTACCACAGCAGCAGCTATTTCGCAGGCTGAGGGATACAACCAGACCCCCATTGCATGCGCACCTAAGCAGGTGGTGCAGGGACTACAGACGACAGAGGCACCTCCAGCTCAGCCGGTTGCACCAGTGCAGGAGTTCAGTGTTCCAGTTATGTCAGAGGATGAGCAGCGTTGTCTTGAGAGGTTTGGTAGACTCCAGCCTCCGTCATTCGGTAGTGCTGACGGCGAGGATGCCCAGCGTTTTCTTGATAGGTTCCAACGGATGCTCCGTACAACAGGGATTATCGAGTCTAGTGATGTGGCATTTACCACCTTCCAGTTTACTGGGGCTGTCTTTACTTGGTGGGAGGATTTTGAGAGGCGTAGGCCTGTCGGTGCAGCACCCCTTTCTTGGCAGTAGTTCTCCACTCTTTTCTTGGAGAAGTATGTACTGCAGTACCGCAGGGAGGAGCTGCATAGGCAGTTTGAGTGGTTGACGCAGGGTGATATGACCGTGACCCTGTACGAGATGAGGTTTTCTGAGTTGGCTCGTCATGCCACCTGGATGATTCCATCAGATCATGAGAGGATCAGGAGATTTGTAGATGTCCTTAATTACCATCTCCGTATTCTGATAACTAGAGAGAGTATTGGATGCTACGTTCGAGGAGGTGGCGGATATCGCACGTGAGATTGAGACAGTTCGCCGTCGGGAGCGAGAGGAGAGGGAGGCCAAGAGGCCTCGTGGATCGTGAAGTTACAGTGGTGCTCCTTCGAGGGGCTAATTCCAGCATGGTAGAGGTCGTTCTTTTAGGCCTGCTTAGTCGGCCCGTCTAGAGTATTGTGGGGCATCTTCATGTCGTGGTCATCATGGGTCCCAGCAGGGCCAGCCTTCACTCAGCGCCCTCCCAGCCCAGAGTTCATCTCATACCCTATCAGCTTAGAGTTCTTCTATGCTGAGTGCATTTGCTAGACATTTTCGATGCGAGGGGTTCCCTTCAGTCCCCATCTCCAGCACCGGGTAGTTGTTATGAGTGCAGAGAGTTTGGTCACATGAGGAGGCAGTGCCCTCAACTTTGTGGTGGTCAGCTTCAGCAGTGGGGTTAGCCCTCGACCTCTGATCTAATTACTTCACCACCCACCCAGCCAGCTAGTGGTGGAGATCAGGCAGCCAAGGGTCACCTTTGAGGGGGAGGTTGATTAAGCGGTGGCCAGGCTCATTTTTATGCTATTCCAGGCAGGATAGATGCCATTGCTTCAGTTGAGGTCATCACAGGTATTTTTTAAGTCTACCACAGAGATGCCTCCGTATTATTTGATCCCTGTTAAACATATTCTTATGTGTCCTCATATTTTGCTCATTATTTAGGTGCACCCCGGGAGTTTCTTGCTTTACCTGTTCATGTTTCTACCTCATGGGCGATACCGTTGTCGTGGACCATGTGTACCAGTCATGTGTTGTGACTATTGGGGGTCTAGAGACCTAAGTGGATCTATTGCTATTGAACATGGTGGACTTTGATGTTATTTTGGGCATGGATTGGTTATATCCGTGTCATGCTATTCTAGTCTGTCATGCTAAGACAGTCACTTTGCCCATGCCAGGTGTATCACGAATCGAGTGGCGTGGTGTGACTGATTAAGTTCTGAGTAGAGTGATTTCTTTCATGAAGGCCCAGCGTATGGTTGGGAATGGTTGTCTCTCGTATCATGCCTTTGTGAGGGATGTTGGAGCTGAGGCTCCCAGTATTGATTCTGTCCCATCTTTGAGGGGCTTCCCTGATGTATTTTGTGCAGACTTGCCGGGCATGCCACCGAATAGGGATACTGATTTTAGTATTGACCTGGTGCTGGGCACTCAACCCATTTCTATTCTGCCATATTGCATGGCACCAGTAGAGTTGAAAGAATTGAAGGAGCAGCTTCAGGAACTTCTAGATAATGGGTTCATCCGGCCTAGTGTGTCACCTTGGCATGCGCCTGTTTTGTTTGTGAAGAACAAGGATGGCACAGCTTGATTACCGGCAATTGAACAAGGTAACAATTAAGAACAAGTATCTCCTATCTCTTATTGATGATTCATTCGACCAGCTTCAGGGAGCGAGGGTGTTTTCCAAGATTGATCTCCGTTCGGGCTATCACCAGTTGAAGATCAGGGATTAGGATATTCTTAAGACTGCTTTCAGGACTAGATATGGTCACTATGAGCTTCTTGTCATATCCTTCGGGCTGAACAATGCCCCAGCAATGTTCATGCATTTGATGAATAGTATATTTCGGCCTTATCTAGATTTGTTCGTTATTGCTTTCATTAATGATATTCTGGTGTACTCGTGTAGTCATGAGGATCACACGAAGCATTTGCAAGTTGTATTGCAGAGATTGAGGGTGGAGAAACTTTATGCAAAGTTCTCCAAGTGTGAGTTTTAGCTCGGTTCAGTGGCTTTCTTGGGAGACGTGGTGTCCAGCGAGGGTATTCAGGTTGATCCAAAGAAGATAGAAGCAGTTCAGAGTTAGCCTAGACCGTCTTCAGCCACAGAGAATCGTAGCTTTCTTGGGTTGGCAGGCTATTATCGCTTGTTTGTTTAGGTATTCTAATCCATTGCATCACCCTTGACCAAATTGACTCAGCAGGGTGCTCTATTTGCATGGTCGAATGAGTGCGAGAGAGCTTTTAGAAGCTTAAGACAGCTTTGACCACAGCTCCAGTAGTGCTTTTGCCATCGGCTTCAGGTTTATATACCGTGTATTGTGATGCTTCGAGAGTTGGGATTGGTTGTGTATTAATGCAGGAGGGTAGAGTTATTGCTTATGCTTCTCGTCAGTTGAAGCCTAATGAGAAGAACTGCCCTGTTCATGATTTGGAGTTGGCTGCCATAGTTCATGCATTGAAGATTTGGAGACATTACTTGTATGGCATATCTTGTGAAGTATTCACTGATCATCGCAGTCTTCAGCATTTGTTCGATTAGAGGATCTTAATTTGAGGTAGCGGAGATGGCTAGAGTTGCTTAAGCATTATGATATTACTATTCTGTACCATCCGGGAAAGGCCAATATGGTGGCCGATGCGTTGAGCCAAAAGGCAGTGAGCATGGGGAGTTTGGCGTACATTCCAGTTGGGGAGAGATCCCTTACAGTTGATATTCAGGCATTGGCCAATCGGTTTGTGAGATTAGATATTTCGGAGCCCAATCGGGTGTTGGCTTGTGTGTTTTCTCGGTCTTCCTTATATGATCGCATCAGAGAGCACCGGTATGATGATCTGCATTTGCTTGTCCTTAAGGACAGAGTTTAGTATGATGATGCCAGGGATATGACCATCGATGATGATGGCGTGTTGAGGATGTAGGGCCAGATTTGTGTGCCCAATGTGGATGGGCTTAGAGAGTTGATTCTGGAGGAGGCCCATAGCTCGCGGTATTCAATTCATCCGAGTGTCGCGAAGATGTACCAGGATCTTAGACAACATGATTGGTGGCGGAGGATGAAGAAAGATATTGTGGGGGTTTGTAGCTCGGTGTCTCAATTTTCAGTAGGTGAATTATGAGCATCAGAGACTGGGTGGATCGCTTCAGCAGATGGTTATCCCCGAGTGGAAGTGGGAGAGGATCACTATGGACTTTGTTACCGGACTCCCACAGACTTTGAAGAAGTTCGATGCTATTTGGGTGATTGTAGACATGCTGACCAAGTCTGCGCACTTCACTCCTATCTGTACTACTTATTCCTCAGAGCGGCTAGCAGAGATTTATATCTGAGAGATTGTTTCGTTGCATGGTGTTCCGGTTTCTATCATCTCAGATAGGGTTATTCAGTTTACTTCCCAGTTTTGGAAGTCTGTTCAGCGAGAGTTGGGCACCCAGGTGCAGTTCAGCACAACTTTTCACCCTCAGATAGACGGACAGTCCGAGCGCACCTTTCAGATATTGGAGGATATGCTATGCGCCTGTGTTACTGATTTCGGAGGGTCATGGGATCAGTTTTTTCCGCTTATAGAGTTTGCCTACAACAATAACTACCCGTCGAGTATTCAGATGGCTCCATATGAGGCTTTGTATGGGAGGCGGTATAGATCTCTAGTTGGTTGGTTCGAGCCCGGTGAAGCTAGGCTATTGGGGACAGATTTGGTTCAGGATGCTTTAGATAAAGTGAAGGTAATTCAGGAGAGACTTCGTACGGTGCAGTCGAGGCAGAAGAGTTATGCAGACAAGAAGGTTCGAGATGTATCTTACATGGTTGGTGAGAAAGTCTTGTTGAAGATTTCGCCTACGAAAGGTGTTATGAGATTCGAAAAGAAAGGGAAGTTGAGTCTGCGGTTTATTGGGCCTTTTGAGATACTTTGGAGGATTGGGGAGGTGGCTTATGATCTTGCCTTGCCACCCAGCTTGTCGAGTGTGCATATATTTTTCCATGTTTCTATGCTCCGGAATTATATTGGAGACCCGTCCCATGTTTTGGATTTCAATACGGTTCAGTTGGAGGGTGATTTGACTTATGATGTAGAGCTAGCAGCCGTTTTGGAGCATCAGGTTTGGAAGTAGAGGTCAAAGGATGTTGCTTCAGTAAAAGTGCAGTAGAGAGGTCAGCCCGTGGAGGAGGCTACCTGGGAGACCGAGCGGGATATGCAGAGCAGATATCCTCAACTGTTTGAGGCTTCAGGTATGCTTATTTACTCGCTCAATGACGAGCGTTTGTTTATGTTGAGGAGGATATGATGACCCGACCCCATCGTCTCATGAGTTACCGTTCTGTTTCCCCTATTTCTACTTCTTTATGCTTCGTTATCCGTGTCTTATGTGGTAGATTTGATTTGGTTTGCGTTGGAGTGGATTTGGTAAGAAATCAGACACTTAGTCTCTTTTAAGAAGGCTTGAGGTGGAAAAGTCAACCGGATGTTGGCTTATGAGTTAGAGGGCTCGGATGTGAATATCAATGGTTCGGGTAGTTTCGGGAGGTTATTTGAGGCTTAGGATTGTGATCAAAATTGGTTTTGGAGGTCCGGTGTAGAATTAAGCTTGAATTGGCGAAGTTAGTATTTTGGCGATTTTCGGTTGATAGGTGAGATTTTGATCCGAGGGTCGGAATGGAATTCCGAGAGTTTTCGTAACTTCGTTATGTGATTTGGGATGTGTGTGCAAAATTTCAGGTCATTCGAAAGTGGTTTGGTTGGGTTTTTGATCAATGCGTGTTTCAGAAGTTTTTGGAAAACTTAGGCTTGAATTCAATGTGAATTGATGGTTTTGGTGTTGTTTGAGGTGTTTTGATGATTGGAACAAGTTTGAAGGAGGTTTTGGGAGGTGTTGGTGCTTTTGGTTGAGGTCCCGGGGGGCCTTGGGTGAGTTTCGGATGGTCAACCGGACCATTATCTATCTTAAAAAGATGTAGAAAATGATCATAACAGTTGCAGAGATATTTGCCCTTCGCGATCGCGAGGGCTTAGTCGCGTTCGCATAGAAGGATTATGGGGTGATCTGAGGTTGTCCTTCGCGTTCGCGAAGGAGAGCTCGCGTTCGCGGAAGGTTATTTTCTGGTGCTTAGCATTCGTATGTTTATGTTCGCATTTGTGTATAAGGATCTGGGGTCCAGTGAGTTTTGTTCTTCACGTTTTCATATGGTGTGTTTCATTTATGTAGCTTTAGGTGAAGTGGTCATCGCATTCGACTAGAGTATCGCATTCGCGTATGGAAATTTTTGGTCAAGTAAATTTGTGCTTCGCGAACACGAGGGGTTGACCGCGTTCGCGAAGAAGGAAGGGTCAGACCTGGGCAGAAGGTTTTTAAACATTTCATCTGTGAGCTTAAGTCATTTAATCCACCATTGTTGAGTATTTTGAGAGCTCTTTGGGAGAAATTGAAGAGGCATTCGAGGAGGATTGATTGGAGGTAAGTTTTATGAACTAAAAGTGTGATTATATTGTGAAATTAACCTAGAAATTCATGGAAATTTAACCAAAAATGGACGAAGTAGGGCTTGAGATAGACTCGTGGAGTCATTTGGACTCCGATTTTGGTGTTCTTTATATGCATAGACTCATGGAGTGACAAGGAACCCGTTGATGTAAAAATTTCTAAGTTTCAAAAAGTGGGCTCGGGGCTCCGGTTTTGCTAATTTTGGGATTTTTGATATTTTTCGATTGTTTTCATTTGGGTTTTGTTCCCTTAGCCTATTGTGATGTATTGGCTCTGGTTTTGGTCAGATTTGACTCGCGAGGAGGTCGATTTGAGAGGCAAGGGGCATAGCGAGGTGAGTAATGAATGTAAATGATGTCCTGAGAGTTTGAAACCCCAGATTTGCACATCGTAGTGCTCTAATGAGGTGAGGCACACGCTCAATGACGAGCATGTGGTCGTTTACTATTGGGGATTCTGACTTGGTCCATCCTGAGTGATGTGTCCGCGTATTTGATTGAAGCTTGATTGGTATCATCATTATTTGGATTGATTGTCATATTTGGGCTTCGTGCCAACTATTTGAACCCTTCGGGGTATTTTTTCTCACTATTTCCTCATTGTTTTGATTTACTACTTGAACTCAGTCATACCGTTTTCTATTGTTTTACAACTAAGCAACTTTTTCTCGATTTTGAAACTAAAATGATATGTTAAATGATGTTTGGGCTTAGAGTTACTATTTTACAAGTGCCCTATGGGCTTATATGATTTCTGGACTGAGTATGGCCAAGGGCCAGATGTAAGGATACTATGGGATCGGGCTGCCGCCGCATCAGTGTTATTCTGATATTGATACGAGGCCGAGGGCCTAGATTGGTTCCATGAGATGTCTTATTATTGCGCTTGGGCCGTAAGGGGCCCCTCCAGAAGTTTGTACACCCCAGTGAGATCCGTCGATGATAAATAAATGGATCGGGCTGCACACCGCAGCGGGTACTATAGGGTACCATTCTATTTGTTGATTTTCTTTATATATATCTGTCACTTAACTACTTATTTTCTCTGGCATTTCCACATTTCGATTTCATTAGTTTGTCGCTTTCATATTACTTGTTTTTAAAGTGCCGCAATGTAGATTACCCTATTTTCCTCCATGATTTCTTATTCTTAGTCATTATTTATGCTTATTACTCACTGGGTCGGAGTACTCACTTTACTCCCTGCACCTTGCGTGCAGATTCAGGTGCATCTGAGGCTGTTGAGGATTTTCGGTCGGGCAGT
This sequence comes from Nicotiana glauca, assembly GCA_026770625.1. Lineage (NCBI taxonomy): Eukaryota > Viridiplantae > Streptophyta > Magnoliopsida > Solanales > Solanaceae > Nicotiana > Nicotiana glauca. The sequence continues at coordinate 235,975 of MU683289.1, forward strand.
GCATATCCGGCAGCATCGAGGTAGCTGCATTGTGTTCGCAGCCCCGATCTCTCCCTTGTATTCTCTTACTTTATCCGCATTCCTTGGATTGCTATGTATTAGGCTATTGAACTGGTATTAGAGGCTCAGACTTGTGACGCCGGATCTATATGGGCTATGTAGTAGGATTATTATTCGAAATTCCGCATGTTTAACTCTTATTTCAGACTTCTAATACGATCATTTGGAAATTCAACTGTGTTAGCTAATAATGAACTGTATGAGAAATGGGTTAAGGTTGTTAATTGGCCAGGCTTGCCTGGCAGTATGTTGGGCGCCATCACGACCGGGGTAGGGGTCGTGACAAGTTGGTATCTTATCGCAGATGCTGGATTTGGGCATTTAAGTGATTTGCGCAGAAGCGCACCTAGGACCGCAGGTGCGAGGTTGTGACTGCGGAAGCGGTTTAGCTGGGGTAGAACATAAAAATTATGGACTTCACAATTTTTATTCTTTCTTCACCAATTCAAGTCGGTTTCTGTGCTTTTCGAGAGATTTTGAAGAGGGAATTCAAGGGAGCTTCGATGAGGTAATATTGTTGAACCAAAAACTCGTTTTTATGGTGTTATTTCACGGATTAGGCTTGTAATTTACGGGAATTAAGGGTTAAAATTAGTAAAATTAGGACTTGAGATTGGAGACCTTTGAGCAAGGATTTGAGGGGTCATTTGTTGTCGGACTTTAGTACTTTTGATATGTATGAACTCGTGGAGTGATAAGGAGTCTATTGATGTAAATTTTACCGAATTCAGAGACATGGGCCAGGGGGTCTTATTTTGACCAATTTTGGGATTTCGTTATAATTTGATTATTTTGGAGTGGGCTATGTTCCCATAGTAGATTTTGATGCTTATGAACTGATTTTGGTTAGATTAGAGGCAATTGGAGGCCGATTCGAGAGAAAAGGTGTCACGGGCTAGAGGTGGTACGGGTTCGAAATCCCGAACGATGTGTTCTATGATTGTTATGAAGGTGACGCTATGCCAAGTGATGGGCGTATGAGCGTGCACCGTGAGAAATGCGGCTTGGATCATTCTAGAGCACCGCTTAGTGGTTATTTATTATCGATATATGTGTTGTGATGATGTGATCTAGCTGTTGAGCTATAAATCATGTTAATTGTCATGTTAGGGCTTCACGCCAACACTGTTGTGACCCGAGAGGTCGTTTCTTGCTATCATGCCATTAGATTCATATTTACTTTATACTCAGTCCTGTTCATACATATTATTTCATGCCTCAGTCTCGTTTGTTGCTATTTGACATATCCTTATCATTGTTCGGGCCTGTATTATGACATCTTAGCCCCTGTATATGAGACTGGAGAGTATTGACTGAGTGAGGTCGAGAGCCAAGTATTGATTGATAGTATGGGATCAAGTTGTAGGCCGCAACAATGTTATTGATTTTCACACCTCCTTTTTACGCTACATCCCGAGAGGATGTAATAAAGGGAGTTTTTCCAATTAAAGGACAATCGAAACGGGATTCATTTATTAAGAGATTCAGAATCACCACTTGGGAGATTTATGGTGTCCCAAGTCACCGGTTAGAATCCCGAATTGAGGAAAAGATTGACTCTGTATTACAGTCCGCGAACCAGAAATTTGGATAAGGAATTCTGTTAACCCGGGAGAAGGTGTTAGGCATTCCTGAGTTCCGTGGTTCTTGCACGGTCGCTCAACTATTATATTTGGCTTAAATTATCTGATTTTAACAATTATGAACCTATGTGCAAATTTTACTTTAACCGCTTTTATTTATTATCATTTTATAACGAGATGTCACGACCCAAACCCGGTCGCGATGGCGCCCAGCACACTACTAGGCAAGCCCGACCATTTATAACAATTACCCAATTATTTAAACAAGTAAATATAAAGCTATTTAAGTCAAAGTTTGAAATAATGGTAAAAATACGGAAAATCTGGCAAAATACCGAACAGCCCAACTAGGACCCGGTGTCATGACCATGAGCCTCTAATGTCAGAATAATATCCTACTACAATGTTCTGTCTAACATTGATAATGCGGAAGTAAAGGATAAAGATAGAGGGGAGAATCATCGGCTGCGAACGCCGTGCAGCTACCTCAAATACTCCCGAAAAGAACTCTGGATCAACTAGAATCGCTCAGCCTGAGACTGCCCTGGATCTGCACACAAGGTGCAGGAAGTAAAGTGAGTACTTCCAACTCAGTGGTAATAAAAGTGAATAACACTGAAAGTATAAAATCCCAAAAGGGCACAAATAATGCTATCTTAAGCAGTAAACTAATAACAGTAGAATTCATGAAAACATAGCAAAACATTCTCTTGAAAGGAATCAAATAAACAACATTACACAAGTAGGGTCAGCCATTGTTACCTGACCGGTCAGCCATTGCTACCTGACCAAAATGTTAGTGTCATTGTTACCACTAGTCAGTCATTGTTACCTGACTGGTCAGTCATTGTTACCTGACCAAAACACGTATGACAGTGTCATTGTTATCACTGTTCATTTCAAAGGGGTAACCCGCGCTCACTGTGGGTGTGCAGACTCCGGAGAGGCTCCTTAAGCCCAAGCACTATCAATAAGGCCTGAAAGCCTGAATAATATCAACACGAGGCCTGAAAGACTGCTCTCAATACACTCGAGGCCTGAAAGCCTCCTCACATAACACTCTAGTCTTGAAAGCCTCCTCACATGTCACTCGAGGCCTGAAAGCCTCGTCACATCACTCCTCATGCCCTCACATATGGCCCTCGGCCTCAATCAGTCCAAAAATAGTCAAAAAGCCCCTCGGGCATTAGTAAAACAATAATACTCAGCTCAAATGATAGTTCAAATATCAGTTAAAACTCCAAGTTTGAGTAAAATATAGATGAGTTCATAAAACAGTGTAAATCACGCAGACTGAGTTCAAATAATATTTCAAATAGTGAGGGAAACAGTGATGATAGTTCATAAAGAGTTCAAACAATCGGCAATAAGCCCCAAGTATGGCAATGAGCCCAAGTCATAATGATAACAACAAATCATTTGCAAATACGCGGTAAAAACCAACAACCGGGATGGACCAAGTCACGATCCCCAACGGTGCTCTACCCCACGCTCAGGTCCAGCGTGCAAGTCACCTCAATACAACACTAAGATGTGCAAATTCGGGGTTTTAAACCCTCAGAATATCATTCACAAGTATTACTCACCTCTAGCCGGCCGATAATCTAGCTCGCCAAGCCTTTCCCTCTCGTATCTGCCTCCTCGCATGTAGAATCTGATCAAAACCATAAGGGATAGGTAAAAATATGCTAATGGAACATAACCCAATCGAAAGAACTCGAAAAACACCCAGAAACACGAAGTTGGCAAAACCCGAGCCCCAGGCCCACTTCTCGAAAAATTATGAAATTCATATTTTTGGAATCCTCGTTTTGCCACGAGTCCGTACATATAAAATTTATCAAAATCGGAGTTTAAATGGGCCACCAAATCCCAAATTTACATAGCAAAAACCAAGCACTAATTTCTTCAATTTTATACCCAAATTCAGAGAATTAATGGATGATTCTTCGATTAAATGATGTATCTATGCCACGAGACTTACCTCCAATCACTTCCCGTCGAAATCCTCTTCAAATTCTATCAACAAGCTCTCAAGGTAGTGTAAAAATGGTGGAAAAATGGCATAAGTCGCGGATGAAATAACCCTTAAATGAAATCTGACGCCCGGGTCCTCTTTCTATGCGAACGCGGTCGACCTTACGCATTCGCGATGAATAAATTTCTCTGGCCTCAATTTTTCCCTTACGCGAATGCGTCCACCTACCCGCGATCGTGATGCACCAGGAACTTCCACTACGCGAACGCGTTAGACCCCACGCGATCGCGATACACAAACTTCCTCTTAAACGTGAACGCGAGCCAACCCTACGCGAACACGATGGCCAATTCCAGGCCCTCACCAGGTTACTCTACGCGTTCGCATCCTTCCTCACGCGAACGCGTAGAAGGATTTTCTCTTTCAATTTTCACTGAAAATCTGCTATCTTCAAATATAGAATTTAGCCCGTTTGACCACCCGAATTCAACTCGAGGCACCCGGGACCTAAACCAAAGACACCAACATATCCCGAAACATCATATGAACTTGTTCCAATCATAAAAACACATAAAAAAACTCAAGAATCATCAAATTACCATGGATTCAAGCCTTAATTTTCTTTAAACTTTTGAAACTCTCATTCGATCAAAAACCCAACCAAACGACGTCCAAATGACCTGAAAATTTGCAGACATATCCAAAATCACCTAACAAAGCTACTGCAACTCTCGAAATTCCATTCCGACCCTCGGATCAAAATCTCACGTATCAACCGGAATTCGCCAAAATTCCAACTTCGCCAATTCAAGCCTATTTCTACACCGGACCTCCAAATTCAATTCCGATCGCTCTCCTAAGTCACAAATCCTCCCCCGAAGCTAACCGAACCACCGAAACTCACATCCGAGCCCTCTAACTATGTGGTCAGCTTCCAGTTGATTTTTCCAAATCAAGCTTCCTTCCAAAAGGCTAAGTGCCTCATTTCCAACCAAAACCAATCCGACTCTACCCGATCAACTCAAATATTGATATTAAATTGTAGAGAAACATAATATGGGGAAAACGGGGTGGTAACTCACGTGATGACGGGTCGGGTCATCACATCCTCCCTAACTTAAACAAATGCTCTTCTTCGAGCGTACCCGGAGTTGTACTAGAAGCAACCCAATAGCTGAATGACCTTACCAAGCATATACTTGGGGTGATCCTACGTCACCCAATCTCACATAGGTCCGATAATACAATATAGCTGGAATTCCCTAGTCCGTATAAACCATAAACTACATTGCACTTCCCGAAATCATACACCAGATCAGAACCTCACGTCTGTATTCAGAATAAACCCGAACCAACTGTAATAATCCCATACTTGCCACTCCAGGTGAGACCATATGATATACTACACAAATAAACACTCGAGACGATGACCTCTATTCACAGCAATTGCCCACAATAACCAAATACCAATAGAAAACCTCTTATTAGCTAAAGTCTTATTCCAACACTTTCATATACTTCCACCGATAAATAAAATACGCGATAAACCGTAACCATTCCTCAGATCAACCATACATGAAGCCACTTCCCTTTTGGCTAATACCACAATAGATTTCCAGGCCAAACCTCAATATTATCCTTCTAACAAGCTGAAATCACATATGTTCGTATTCATTAATGACTCCAATGATCCCCTTGATTCCATCACATCACTCTGGTGATATGACACCTCAACACAGGCCAAAGCCCACAACTTGCCTAATACGCGCACCAATAAGAAGCGGCCTGAACATACTCAAATCATGACAAATGACTCAAATGAAAGAGCTATAACTCAAGTTCATCAGTACCATCACAATACAAGGCTGAGACCCCATCTCCTATCATAGAAATAGAATGCCTAAGGCTACCCTGAAAGGTCATACCCCCGTGTGGCCTCACCACAATGCGCGATCTTATCCGAACACTATTACGCATGAAGTATCTCAAGTCACTATGAAAATCGACAGCCATGCACAATTTAATGTCTGAAATCAAAGCAATTCAATACACCTACGGTGAAACAAATAACATACGACACGCAACCCGACAGACCATAACCAATACTCCATACACCGAGCAACACTCAATTACTCTTTCCGCTTGACTTCCACTATGAACCCCCAATAGAACTGCACCACGAGTGCCCATAATCCACAAATCATAACGCCTCACAGCACAGAAAAAGCAACTTATATATCTCCCCAGATCACTAACACGTTTGAGAACAATCGAATCAATCTATACCTCAACAATACGACTCGGGACTAATCAAGCTAACTCGAGCTAAATACATAACCACATTGGCCTGCCAGCGAACTCAATACCGAGAAGCCAGAAGCTGCTCCTCCCACTACTATAACTCCTGCCAGAGCTGCACGATACGGTGTCCGACGCCAAATAAATACTGAAATCCACAAGCTCACCCGGTGACATGCCTAGCCACAAGAAAAGCTTCCGAAAAGTCCCTCAATACCGGAACTGAATCAATGGTAGAAATCTCTGCACTAACATCCGCCACGAATGCCCAATTAAGAAAAGCAATCCTTCCTAACCGTACGTTGATCTTGGAATACCAACCATTCTAGTAGAACATAATCCGATGCACCTTGACACGCAACCTGTGGCATTTTCCGACATAGCTCATAGCATGACAGTCTAGAATAACCCAAATTTAACATACCAAGCAAAGAAAGATCCACTCGGACCTCCAATTTCCAATAACCGCTAGACGATGTCGATACACACGATCTACAACCACTGCATAGTCGGATCACGAGAACTTCTAGTCTCCAACACATATAACACACATCAAGTATCCATTCATACCACAAAAGATATTCAAAAAATTTCCCTGCGCCATCAACAACTCAATTATCAACAGTCGATCTAACAAGAGAATACCGCAATGCCACCAAATATTATCAGTTTAGATTACCTTGCCCCTTCTCTGAACATATACCCCCGCCAAATCACTAGCATAGCAATACCATATTCCTTAATCATCTGAAGATCGATTCTTAAATCACCTGCAGTTGCCCGTGCTGCTCAAGAATTTAATGACTTCTTATTATATTATGAACTGAACCAAAACCTTGAACACGCAAATCTCAATTCTCCCTGTCATAACACATAGACCATACCACACTAGGATAACATGAGGACTTCTATCTCTCTTCTGGGCCGCAGACATCGATGCACTCAACTAGTCAAGAACTTTCATGATCCCATATAGAAGAAAAATCGTTACACACTCCCTGCCTCGCATACCCATAGGAAATATACTCATCTTCAAACCACGGTAAAACACCTCAAGAACTCTCTCTACTAATTCCATTGCACAAAGCTAAACTGCCAGGACTGAATCCTTCTACCCAAATAGAGCTAAGCAAACTGCCAGCACTTAAGAGCTTTGATGCACGACACCTGTAAGACTCATTACCTCGAACACATATAAAGAATTAATCATATCCTTATCATACCAATTCGGTTTACTATCAAGCTATTCTATTTATCCAATTTCCTTTCTGATTCATCATTAATTTGATATTCCCCCTTGCTGTAGCGCCAAAATACCTCAACTCAGGTTTACCACACGAGACTCGCACATAAGACCACACTGTCTAAGACCCATAGGCCACTGAATACCCTTTCAAACGTTTCCCAGATATACCACATTCCAGAATGCTTCACTTTGAAGAACTTCATGCGAATCTGAATTTGTTACCATTACTTTCCAGATACAGATACATAGAATCCCATAATTACATACATTACCACAAGTCTTGATCTTTTCTAAATGAAAACATAGTCCCTAGCCACATACACAACCTTAAGACACCTGATTATTACATGCAAAATCTTGAACACAGCAAAACCATTCTCAAGAGTCATTCACTCTTTTTCAGCTGTAATTCACCCGCCCTAAATGAACGGAACCACTCGTGCCTTATTAGTACTCTGACACCGCAGAACATGATTTCATACAGCTACAAACAACCATCTTTCTTCTCTATACATTGAGCATTCTTTATCAACAACAACTCAAAAAATCCTAGTATTTTCTCACATTTACGAAAGCACCATATAACCTTTGCAGAAATTTTCCTTCACACGTGTCACCCTCGGCTCAATTTCTGTAACCAGAATTGATCCGCCACCATGCCTCAAAACGAAACCAACATAGCACATAACCGTGCAATCAGCTGACCAACAGCAACCTCCCCAACTTGGCTCGAAGCCATATATCAAGGCATTCTTAACAACTCATAGAACTTTTGCTCTAATGATGCCACCATGTTATAGTGAGATTAAACTCAAGTCATTTACAAGTTTTGTGGAGACACGAATCATCAAAAATTTTAACTCTTCTGCTATTCTTGCATTCATTCACACAATAGTTAAGCCCACTCTTTAGGCGACAAAATTTTTTTTTACTAAGTCCCAAATTTTTTTTTTCAAAAATTTTGGCAGAGTTTTCCTTTGTAATTGGGCCTATCCACCTGGCAGAGAATCACCAAAACCATCCTAAAAACACGTCCACAACTCGACAAAGCATCACAATGTATATCAACAACATAAATCCCAATACTACATGTGTTATATTATCAAAATTGATACATGGACATGCGTTGCACCTATTCAAATCATAACACATATAAAATACCTTTCAATTACACATAAGGATCATACCACTTAAGGACACCCCGCAGGAGATATCCCACTTGCTTCGCCTCATTTCAATATTTCAACCTACCAACCGTTATATACGTTACACAATCAATTAGTCTTGTTGAGTCTAAACTCATACCGTCACATGAAATGTACTTTACTTTCCAACTAAGAGTCATGAAAATATTCTTCACGCACCCACATCTCGGGACTACATAACAGATCACAATAGGAATCGAACACTTAACAGTTCACCTATTATTTAGCAGACTCCTTCGTCACTACCAAGATCACATAGATACATCCCGTAGTGCTAACATACTCATCACATGGACATTCAACCGCCATTCCGGCTAAAAAGGACATTACCGAATATCTAACTTCAAAACATTTGCTCACACAATCAGCATCTCGGTGCTCAAGCCAAAGACAAAGATCCGGCCTCAAGTCCTCCAGACTGGCCCAACATACTCACAAAGATTACCTTTCCCCCCTCAATCAGGAAATCATAAACCATCAAGGCACATATAATACTGAGCGCTCACGTGCGCATACAGACGTGTGGAAGGAATTTCAAGAATTATATCTCAAGCTGAATCAAGTACACACGATAAGAATTCTAAGAATTTGAAGTTTTCCTAATGGTTCTGCAGCCTATCGAGGATAAATACAGATGTCTCCGTACCGATCCGCGAGACTCTACTAAATCGGCTCATGATTCGCGAGACCAAGTAACCTAGGCTCTGATACCAACTTGTCACGACCCAAACCCGGTCGCGATGGCGCCCAGCACACTACTAGGCAAGCCCGACCATTTATAACATTTACCCCAATTATTTAAACAAGTAAAGATAAAGCTATTTAAGTCAAAGTCTGAAATAATGGTAAAAATATGGAAAATCTGGCAAAATACCGAAACAGCCCAACTAGAACCCGGTGTCACGACCATGAGCCTCTAATGTCAGAATAATATCCTACTACAAAGTTCTGTCTAACATTGATAATGCAGAAGTAAAGGATAAAGATAGAGGGGAGAATCATCGGCTGCCAACGCCGTGCAGCTACCTCAAATACTCCCAAAAAGAACTCTGGATCAAACTAGAATCGCTCAGCCCGAGACTGCCCTGGATCTGCACACAAGGTGTAGGGAGTAGAGTGAGTACTTCCAACTTAGTGCTAATAAAAGTGAATAACACTGAAAGTATAAAATCCCAAAAGGGCACAAATAATGCTATCTTAAGCAGTAAATCAATAATAGTAGAATTCATGAAAACATAGCAAAACATTCTCTGGAAAGGAATCAAATAAACAATAGTACAGAAGTAGGGTCAGCCATTGTTACCTGACCGGTCAGCCATTGTTACCTGACCAAAATGTGTTTCAGTGTCATTGTTACCACTAGTCAGTCATTGTTACCTGACTGGTCAGTCATTGTTACCTGACCAAAACACGTATGACAGTGTCATTGTTACCACTGTTCATTTCAAAGGGGTACCCCGCGCTCACTGTGGGTGTGCAGACTCCGGAGGGGCTCCTTCAGCCCAAG
>MU683289.1:269366-287509 GCA_026770625.1 Nicotiana glauca
TTGGAGGAATATCTCTGCCATTTTGTAATCGGATCACAGAAGAATTGGGTGAAGCTTCTGGATGCTGCTCAACTGTGTTTCAATTCACAAAAGAGCTCTAGTACAAACAAAAGCGCTTTTGAAATTGTTACCGGATAGCAACCGCTACTCCCACACATAGTGAATGCGCCAAACATGGATAAGTCTCCACGGGCTACTAGCTTCTCAAAAGAGTGGAAACAGAATCTGGAGATACTGCGAAGCTATCATATCAAAGCGCAAAAGCGGATGAAGAGGCATGCCGATCAAAATCGTCGCTTTGTTGAATATCAAGTAGGAGACAAAGTGATGGTCAAAATCCCAAAGCGGTACTTATTTGCGGGGGTCCATGACCCTCGCCTATTGCAAAAATACATTGGACCCTTGTCCATTGAGAGACGCATTGGCAAAGTTGCATACCGGGTGGATACCCCAGCATGGTGGAAAATTCATCCTGTTTTCCATGTCAGCCTCCTGAAACCTTTTCGGGAAGACACTGAGGATCCTTCAAGGAGCCAGCTTACAATACCAAGTATTCGATGTCCCAATTCAACCAGGAAAAGGTGTGCTGAAGCTATCCTTGATGACAGAGTGATTCATGCCTCAAGGAAAGATCACTAAGAGTTCTTGGTAAAATGGCAGGGCTATGATGCAGAAGAGAATACTTGGAAGAGGGGAACAAACCTCAAAGCCTTCAAGAGCCTAATTGAAGATTATTTTGCAAGTAAGGCGCCGAGGACGTCGCCAACTCAAGTGGGGGAGAATGTCATGGGCGGCTTTCCAGCAATGCCCCATGACCCTTTGGGCGCGCCCTGTGGCGTCCTAGCAAGCCTCCAAACGCCTAGCGCCACGGACGACCCCGTGGTCTTGGCCGCGCCAAGTGACAAGCGCGTAGGTGCCTCTGTCACCCCACCACTATCCCTCGCCAGCGCCAAGCCGCAGGCAAATGCCAATAGCACCGCGCACGCAGACAACGCCGCGTGCGCCGACCTTGATGCCAAAGACACTGCTGTTGACAAAGGACCTGTTTCTTCTTTGTAGAAAACTAAGTCCTTTTCTTGTAAATATAGAGTAGTTTTATTTCATGTACTTCCTTTTTGTTTCTCCGACTTATTCAAGTCCAGTCATGTAACTTTGGTTTAATTTTTTTAAGCATTATTAGGGGGGACTAAGCAATCAAAACTTTCTAGCAAGCAACAATTCTCTGTACTGGTGTCTCTCCCCCTTGACACCGCATTTATTTCTGTAATCTCTTTCAATCAATGCAATCGAGCTTTCTTTCATTCTCAATTCTCATTTCTGTTCTTTCAATTGCTCTTGACATTAGTTTTCCCGTGCGGCACAGACAATCTAGTCTAGCGCACAGAGGGGACCTCAGTTGGCGGACAACAACTGCACTGACATCAGTTGCTTAGCCTTACGTCGCCCTTCCAAGGAATCTTAGGAAGGCGCCGCGTAATAGTGTGCGTGAGACTTCCAAGAATAGGGAATATGTGTGTGCTGTGTAAAAGAATCCCAGGTGCAGAATATATTTTTTGTAAAAAAAAAAATCCAATATGTAGACTGTGTGAATTAATGAGAAATTGCCAAAAAAGTGAACGAATGCGAGTGAGTTACTAGAGATAAAATAGAAACTATTAAATAAACAATTATAAAATTGGTCTTACAAAAATATAAAATTAAAAAAATGTATTTTTTGTGAATTTCTTTTTCTTGCAAATACAACAAAACAGTTATCTAAAACATGATTCTTTTTTTGCATGTTTTTTTTCTAATTTTATCAATAAACCTACTAAAAAGTGAAATAAAGGCTAAAATATTAGGAATTAACAAATATTTAAACATTAAAAAGGTGATAAAAATCTAAATATGGTTAAAAATTAGGTGCCCATATCACCCATGAAGGGTTTTATGAGATTTGGAAAGAAAGGGAAGTTGAGTCCTCGATTCATCGGGCCTTTTAAGGTACTTCAGAGGATTGGGGAGGTGGCTTATGAACTTGCTTTGCCACCCAGTTTATCGAACGTGCATCTGGTATTTCATGTTTCTATGCTCTGGAAATATATTGGGGACTCATCTCATGTTTTGGATTTCAACACAGTTCAGTTAGATGGTGATTTGATTTATGATGTGGAGCAAGTAGCTATTTTAGAGCGTCAAGTTCGAAAGTTGAGATCAAAGGATATATCTTCAGTGAAAGTGCAGTGGAGAGGTCGGCCCGTGGAGGAGGAAACCCGGGAGACTGAGCGGGAGAAGCGGAGCAGATACCCCCATCTACTTGAGGCTTCGGGTATATTTCTTGACCCGTTCAAGGACGAACGTTTGTTTAAGAGGGGGAGGATGTGACGACCCGACCTGTCGTCTCATGAGTTACTGCTCTGTTTTCCATATTTCTGCTTCTTTATGCTTGTTTCATCTGCATTTTATTTTACCAGGTTGGGTGGTTCGGATTCGGAGAGATTTTGGTAAGGCTTGAGACACTTAATCTCTTTTAAGTAAGCTTAAGTTGGAAAAGTCAACCGGACGTTGACTTATGTGGAAAAGGGCTCGGATGTGAATTCTGATGATTCGGATAGCTTCGGGGGATGGTTTGGGACTTAGGAGTGTGATCAGAACGTGTTTTGGAGGTCCGTGGTAGATTTAGGCTTGAATTGGCAAAAGTAAAATTTTGGTGTCTTCTAGTTGATAGGTGAGATTTTTATATAGGGGTCGGAATGGACTTCCGGGAGTTGCAGTAGGTCTGTTGTGTTATTTCTGATATATGTGCAAAATTCAGGTCATTCAGACGTGGTTTGATAGACCTTTTGATCAAAAGCGGATTTTGGAAGTTATTAATGTTCTTAGGCTTGAATCCGATGTGATTTAGTTGTTTCGAAGTTGTTTGCGGTATTATGAGTTTGGATGGTAGTATATGAGTGGTTTGTGCTATTGGTTGAGGTCCCTGGGACCTTAGGGTGATTTAGGATGGTTGACAGAAAGATAGGAATTTTGAAATGGCAGCTGAAGTTTTAGGACTGCTATCATAACCACATTTGCGGTTGGTAGGCCGCAAGTGCGACCCCTGCAGATGCGGAAAATCAGTCGCAGAAGTGGAAGGGGCCAAGGAGAGCTGGAGTCGCAGAAACGACTAGGTGAGCGCACTTGTGATAGCGCGGGTGTGGGTATCTTATCGCAGATGAGGGAATTGGGCGTTTAAGTGATTTGCGCAAAAGCACACCTGGGACCGCAGGTGCGGGTCTGCAGGCGCGAGGTTGTGACCGCAGAAGCGGTTTAGTTGGGGCAGAACATATAAATTATGGACTTCACGATTTTTAGCCTTACTTCACCATTTCAAATCGATTTTGGAGCTTTTTGGGAGATTTTAAAGAGGGAATTTGAGGGAGATTCGTTGAGGTAAGATTGTTGAACCAAAAACTCGTTTCTATGGTGTTATTTCACGAATTAGGCTTGTAATTTATAGGAATCAAGGGGTAAAATAAGGAAAATTAGGACTTCAGATTGGAGACCTTTGAGCAAGAATTAGAGGGGTCATTTGTGGTTGGATTTTAGTACTTTTGATATCTATGAACTCGTGGGGAGATAAGGAGTCTATTTATATAAATTTTACCAAATTCAGAGACGTGGGCCTAAGGGGTTGGGTTTTGACCAATTTCACGATTTTGTTATAATTTGATTATTTTTTAGTGGGCTATGTTCCCTTAGCAGATTTTGATGCTTATGAACTGATTTTGGTTAGATTCGAGGCAATTGGAAGCCGATTCGAGAGGAAAAAGTGTCACGAGCTAGAGTTTTGACTTGGCTTGAGGTAAGTAACACTTTCAACCTTTGTACTGCGGGTTCGAAACCCCAAACTATGTGTTCTATGATTGTTCTGAAGGTGACACTATGCCGAGTGACAGGTGTATGTGCGTATACCGTGAGAAATGTGGCCTATATCATTCCAGAGTGCTGCTTAGTTGTTATCTATTATCGGTATCTATGATATGATGATATTATCTAGCGGTTGAGCTGTAAATCATGTTAATTATCATGTTAAGGATTCATGCCAACACTGTTGAGAATCGAGAGGTCGATTTTTGCTATCATGGAATTAGATTCATGTTTACTTTATACTCAGTCCTGTTTGAATATTATATCATACCGCAGTCTCGTTTTTTGTTATTTGACATTTCATAATCATTGTTTGGGTCTGTATTATGACATCTTAGCCCCTTTGTATGAGACTAGAGAGTATTTGACTGAGTGAGGCCGAGCCGAGTATTGATTGACAGTATGGGATCGGGTTGCACATAGCAACAATGATATTGATCATGCCTTCGCTGGTATTGATAAAGTGTTTGGGCTCAAAGAAGCCCCTCCAGAGTTTTTACACCCCCAGTGGGCGCAGTATATGATTATACTGAGGGATGTATTTACCTGGACATGGATTTGTCCAAAGTACTATATCGGGAGATGGATCTTCTCCGCGAGGCTGGATTGGCCTGTGTCCTCTGTACTGGATGACTACGGTCAGTGATGTATATTCCGGGATGGAACTTCCCTGGGGCGGATGGCATATATAGTACCGAGTGGTTGAACACTTGTGAGTAGAGTTGTGGAGACGTTGATCATGCTAACAGTGTATTGGTGTATATATATATATATGAAATCTTTGAGTATTAAACTCTTTACTAATCAGTTACTTCTATTACTATTGAGATTTATTTGAACTGTAAGCATGTCTACATTTCTGTTCCATTTGATGTTAAATTGCCTGTTGAGGTTTGGTCCATCACTACCTGCCAGTCCATAGGTTGGACTTGTTACTTACTGAGTTGGTGTACTGACGTTACCCCCTGCACCACTATGTGCAGATCCAGGTATCTCAGGGCACGGGAGCAACTGTTGAGTATATTATGCAGACTTTCACTTGGAGATTGTGAGGTAGCTACTTGGCGACCGTAGTTCTGCCTTATCCTTCCCTATCTTCCTCTCGTTTTACTTATTTGATGTATTCAGATTATCCCAGATTTGTATTTTTAGACAGTTGTATTAGTTTTTCTCGCGACTAGTGACACCCATGATCGGGAATTGTGTTTCATTCTGCTATTTTTGACATTTCTATTATTCTTATCGAATTTCGGGTCGTGACATCTTCTATACAACACAAGGTCAAAGAGCAAGGTAGCCATGACTTGCAATTACTTGGACATAGGTGTTATTGCTCCGTCTAAGGAGATTCCTGAATCAGAATCTGAGTTAAAAGAAGAGGTCTTAAAGTTGAAAGGAAAGATGGCCGAAATATACTAAGCCTAGATTAGTGGGCGTCCTCCACCATCAGTTCCCACTAACTACGCTGAAAGCCTTTTCACCATTCCTCCACTGTGATAAGTCCAGGATATCTCCCCACAACCTTTTCATACTCCACCCCACAGAACCACCTCATATCCCACTCCTTTGACCACTCATGTTTTTGTAGCTCCTCCACCAGCTATTTTTTCTCGATCCTCTAATGAGATTATGTTCAAAGTCCTCGATGACCAACACTATGCTCCATAACAAACTTTCAAGGTCTCGGATCCATACTCTCACGCTCCTTATTTTGAGCCTCCCGATAAAACTAAAAATCCTGCTAAGACAATGGAGCAAGATGAGATATCCAGGAAGGTGAAAATCTTAGAGCAGTGTTTAAGACACATGCAAGGGATAGGAAGCCAGATAAACGTGTCTTACAAAGACTTGTGCTTGTTTCGTGACATCTAACTGCCTGCTAAGTTTAAGATGCCAAAGTTTGATTTGTATGACGGACATGGAAATCCCGTGGCTCATTTGAGAGGCTATTGCAGTAAAATAAGAGGCGCCGGTGGGAAGGACAAATTATTAATGGCGTATTTTAGTCAAAGTTTGAGTTGAGAATCCTTGGAGTGGTATACTCGTCAAGATATCAGTAAGTGGAATGCATGGGGTGACATGGATCAAGATTTTGTTTGGCACTATCAGAAAAATGTAGCCATTATCCCAGGCCGCTCCTCCCTATCTCAAATACAAAAGAAACTCGAGGGGAGTTTCACGGAGTTTTGGCTCAGATGGAACAAAAAAGTTGCTCAAGTCAGTCCCCTGATGATAGAAAAGATGTTGCTGAGCCACGCCAACGACAGGATCCAGTGGGCATTCCTACTAAACGCTTTCAGCCTCAATACTAACCCCATGAATATCCCCGAGCTCCACATAATCCACCCCAGTATTATCCTCCGAATAGCGTCCGACCATCTTTCCAACCACTGAGTCACTCCAAAAGGCGAGCACGAGCACGAGCACGAGCATCACAGAATCCCCACCAGCCTCAATAAAATTTTCAAGTGCCCTAAAACCTACATTCAAGCCAAGGGTGTCGAAGGAAACAAAGGTAAAGAAATAGTTTCACGCTAATCGGAGAATCCTACACAAGCCTGTTTGGGAAGTTAAAACATTCTGGCCTGATTAAGCCACTCCTTGTTTATACTCTGGACCTATATGCAAAATGTTTTGATCCTAATCTACGGGGCATGTACCACTCTAATGTCCAAGGGCATAGCATCGAAGATTGTTATTCTTTGAAAAGGGAAATAGAAAGAATGATTCAAGAAGGGATAAATGTGATCAAGGACAATGACATGGGGTATGCAAATCCCCTTGGGAATTTTCTGACTGAAGTTAATGATATTAGAGTTTGTAATGGTCTTGATAATATTGATTTAGAACTCAATGGCTAAGATGCCAAGCTTGGAAATTGGAAAGACGCTCCTTTCTGGGCTAGTCGGGATGAGTCTTGGTGGTGCATTTTGTTGTAATTTCTGCTGTTCGGGTTATTTCAGGGTTGTAATCAGGATATTTTCTTGTGGCTTAAACCCTTTCATCCTTTTATTTTTGTTGGTTTATTTAGTCGTAGTAGCTTGTTTAGTGTTGTCTAGTTTTGTTCCAGGGTTGTAACCCCAGTTTATTTTATTTGTTTTGTTGTTCAAACCCTTTCACCATCTGTCCAATGCAATTTCCTATCTTCTGTTATTCTAGTTATTTATTGTTTAGTTCTCGTCTCCTTATATAGTTCTTTTAATGCTGGCTCCAGTGACATGACATGAACGTATAATTCTAGGCCCGGTCTTAAAAGTTAGTCTAATCACGAAGCAATGAAACAAATTTGAAGATAATAGGGACATTTGATGGAATTAAGTACAGATTTGGAAATTTTGAGATCATTTAAAGCCGTAACTATGTAAAATTGGGATAGATAATTTAGGAAGTTAATAGGATGACAAAAATTCGTTAAAGGAGAGTGCATCCCGGATAATTTGAAGCAAGCAACTTTGAGTTCAAGTGTATCTCAAGTTAGAAGATAAAGTCAAGAAAGTTTGTTCCAAATTGACGGAGAATATCCATTGTGAATATGGAATTACCCAACAAGAGTTTTATACCTGACAAGGCACTAAAATAGTGGAAGGCATAACAATGATATCAATGCGTAAGCTGTAAAAGAAATGTTGTGTATGATCTTCCTTTTTAATTTGAAGTTGCATGTGTTGTAATTGGTATTATCAGGGATTGAGAGGCCCTCTTTCTGCAACCCAAAAACTTATACCATTCGATGCCCTGTTGAGCCTGTATTGATTTCTTTGACCTCCCCTCTTTTGGAATGAAGTTAGAGTCATATGAAAAAAAATTGTCCCATAGGTTTATTTTAGAAAGTTCATTCTAAAAGGAAAATTCAAAGAAAAAGAGAAAAATACAGATATAGAAAAAAAGGAAAAAGGAAAAAGGAAAAAGAAAGAAGAAAAGAAGAAGAAAAAAGAAAAAAAAGAAAAGGAAAATAGTAACAAAAGTAGTCATATGAACTACGTTCGACCTGATTCTTGTCACCGCAAGATACGTAGGCAGCCTTACCGTTCGGTCGCACCAAATAAAATATTCCATAATCCCACGAAGTCGAGAGTGGGGCAATTTCTCTTAGAAATTTTATCTCAAAAAGAATCAAATTCCCTTGTATTAGAAATTGAGGCAAAGTTTTTAGAATGGATTCAAAAAGTTACAAATAAATTAACCCCGTTGTCTTAGTTATTTTGAGCCTTTATGATATCCTTTCTTTCTAACCTTTTCCAAAAGCCATATTGTAGTCCAAAAAAGACCTCATAGATAATCTTTGAGAGTGTCAGTCAGACATGCCAGGAGCATATGATATTTCTATCGTGGTAAATGCCTTGTCATCTGCAGAATCAGAGGAAAAAAAAGAAGAAAAAAAAATTGAGAGTCTTATCGGTGAAACCTTCAGAGGCACAATAAAACGATGGTAAGTTGAGAGAAAGAACAAAATGAGAGAGTCTTGATGGTGAAAAACCTTCGGGCACTACAAGTCAAATGAGGGCCGTGAATCAGACAGGATAATCGAAGCATGGAAGTCCAGTTTCGCGACTCAGAGGTACAACAAAAGTTGAACATTAGACTGGCTTGACAGATTAGGCCACTTAATCCAAAGGTGCATGTCATGGTCATTAGAGTTATTATCCACATCTGATAAGTTTCAATTTTGTAATTTTCTTGTTAGGTATCATCTCATTCCATTGTCCCTTACTCCGTTCCTTTTGTTTTATTTACTTCCTCTTCTTGAGTCTGTTTGGCCAGAACGAGTGAGAAATGACTTCAAAATTTGCTAGCAGCTTTCCAATTGCACAAAACGAAATCTGTATAGCATATCAAAGTGGCATACATTAGGAAAGAAACAAGCACTGAGTTGCTAACAATCAACATGCTTTGGGATTCATGTGAAACAAAGGTTCGTTATATGTTAATTCATGAACAGTGCAACAGATAGAGGGTATTGTGTTTGAATGTATCAAAGGTATTTTCTGTGATAAGGTTGACAGAGAAAGTGATTAACCAATAACAAGCAAGGCCTTCCAAGTGGAAATCAATGTTATCATGGCAAGTGAAGGAGAAATAGACCTCAAGGACAAGGCCATAAACCAACTACCATATTTATAAACTCACAAGTTTTCTTTGTTTGAAAGAGGGACAAAAGCCGTGTCCAAATCAAAGCTTGGAAGTTTGAATTTTTTCCAATTGTTGTGCCCAAATTTTGTCAGCACAAAGGTGGTTTGAGAAGGGGAAAGAAAAATTTGTTCGATATGCAGGAACCCTCCATGTGGAAAATCATGGTTCAAAATGGGTATCGAATGATTCAAAAAGGGGGAAGGTAAAAAAGATTAGCACATGCTCAAAAAGGGTACCGAATGGTATAAAGTGTTTGGGTAGGTGAAAGAGGGCCTCCCAATCTCTGAAAATGCTAACTACAACACATGCAACTTGAAAATAAACAAAGAAGATCATGCACAACATTTCTTTTGGATATTCGACATTGATATAACTAATATGCCTTCCACCTTTTTAGTGCCTTTTCAAGTACAGAACCCTCGTTGGGTGATTCCCCCTTCACAGTGGATATCATCCGTCAATTTTGGGAAAACTTTCTTGACTTTATCTTGTAGAAAATCAAAGTTGTTTGCTTCAAATTGTCTGGGATGCACTATCCTTTAATGAATTCTTGTCATCCTGCTAACTTCCCAAATTATCTGCCCCAGTTTTACACAGTTCGTGCTTTAAATGATCTCAAAATGTCCAAATGTGTACTTATTTCCCTCAAATGTCCCTAATCATCTTCAAAATTGTTTCATTGCTTCATGATTAAACTAACTTTTAAGAACATGCATAGAATTATAGATGCATGTCATGTCACTAGAGCCAACATTAAAAGAACTATAGAAGGAAAAGAGAACTAAACAAATAAATGAATAGAAATAATAGAAAAAATAAAATTGCATTAGACAGACGGTGAAATTGTTTTAACAACAAAAACAAGCTACATAAACTAGGTTACAAACCTAGAAAAAACCTAGATAACACTAAATGAGTTACTACAACTAAACGAACTGTGCAAAATAAAAGGATAGAAGGGTTTGAGTCACAAGACAATATCCGAATTATAGCCCTAAAATAAACCGGACAACATAAATCAAAACAAAATAAACCACCAAGACTCATCACCGGCTATCCAAGAAAGGAGCGTCTTTCCTATTTCCAACCTCGGCATCTTAGCCACTAAGTTCCACATCAATATTATCAAGACCATTACCAACTTCAATAGTATTAACTTCAGCCAGCAAGTTCCCAAGGGGATTCACATACCCCCTGTCACTATCCTTGATCACAATTATTCCTTCTTGAATCATTCTTTCTACTTCCCTTTTCAAAGCACAAAAACCTTTGATGCTATTCCCTTGGACATTAGAGTGGTACATACACCGTAAAGTAGGATCAAAACCTTTTTGCATATGGGTCCAAAGTATAGCTGAGGAGCGGCTTAATCAGGCCAGAATGTTTTAACTTCTCAACCAGGCTTGTATAGGATTCTCCGATTAGCGTGAAACTATTTCTTTGCCTTTGTTTCCCTCCATGCCTATGTTTTTAGGGTTATAGGATCCGTAAAAATGCTATGAAGGGGCACGGGAATTTTAGGATGCTAATGGTCGCCCTAGGGAGAGTGACCTAATGGTTGGATAGATGGCCAGATGTTGTTCAAAGGATACTACTATGGGTAGATTATATGGAGCTTGGGGATGTTCATGGGGTCGGTATTGAGGCTGAAAGAGTTTAGAACGAATACCCACTGGATCCTATCGTTGGCGGGGCTCAGCAACATCTTTTCTATCAATCGGTGGACTGACCCAAGCAACTTGTTCATTCCATATGAACCAAAACTCCCTAAAACTTTCTTTGGGTTTCTTTTCCATCTAAGATAGGGAGGAGAAGTCTGGAATAATGTATTCATTGTGCTGATACTGCAAAACAAAATCTTGAGCCATGTCATCCCATGTATTCCACTTACTGACATCTTGATGAGTATGCCATTCCAAGCCTGCCCTAGTCAGTCTCTCACTGAAATACGCCATCAGCAACTCATCTTTACTGCCAACACCTCTCATTTCACTGTAATAACTCCTCAGATGGGCTACTGGATTTCCATGCGCGTCATACAAGTTAAACTTTTGTATTTTAAATCTTGCGGGCAAGGGATCGTCAGAGAACATACAAAGATACTTGAAGGAAATACTCTTCTGACCGGCCAAGCCTTACATGTTTCTTAGAGACTGCTCCAAGATTCTCACCTTCCTGGATATCTCATCTTGCTCCACTATCTTAGTAGGTTTTTCAGTTTCACCGGGAGGCTCAAAATGGGGAGCGTGAGAGTATGGATCCAAGATCTTGAAAGTTGGTTCTGGAGCACAGTGGTTGGCATCGGTTATTTTTAACACAGTCTCGCTAGAGGATCGAGGAAAGGTAGCTGGTAGATGAGCTACAAAAACATGAGTTGTTTAAGGAGCGGGATATGAGGTGGTTTTGGTGGGTGGAGTGGGAAAAGGTTGTGGGGAGATATTAGTAGTAGTGAGAATTTTGATTTGTTACAGTGGTGGAATGGTGACAAGGCTTTCAGGGTTGTTAGTGGGAAATAATGGTGAAGGCCGCCCACTAATCCAGGCTTGGTATATTTCGGCCATCTGTCCTTTCAACCTTAAGACCTCTTCTTTCAACTTAGATTCTAACTCAACAATCTCCTTAGACGGATAAATAACACTCGTGTCCAAGTCTTTGCTAGGCATGGCTACCTTGCTCTTTGACCTTGTGTTGTATGGATGAGTTACTTAAGAACAACAAACCAACCACCCTTCTGCTCAATGAAGATAACAAAAGGAACAAAATGGGGTCATCATGTTAGCACTAAGGCATTTAACAACTAAATATATCACATTGCATGTAATGCACCTAGCAACAATCAACGGTTCTAGAATGACTTCGAGGGTCACAAGTTCACTTGGCATCATCCCACTTTTATTCATTTCAATCTTCTCTTTCTTTATTTTCTAGCACTTCTTGGCTTGCTCATTTTCCTTCCTCTTTTTTTTCTTATAATTATCACTCTTTTCTTTCCTCCCATTTCTCACATCCCATAATTTCACTTTTTTTCTTTTTTTTTTTACTCTTTTTTTCTTCTTTTCCTTTAAATTTCAAAAATGATTCGATTGAACCCTATGTAGGTTGCCTACGTATCATGTTCCACATGAATCAAATCTTTGCGCAGTTCAGGAAAAATTGAGAGACTCAATTGTAATGACCCGGCCGGTTGTTTTTGGAATTTACGTCCCGATCCCCCATTAACTGCTTTCCTTGAGTTCATTTCTACAATTTTGGTTTGCTGGGACGTTCGGTATTAGGATTCAGAGTGTTTTGGACACTTAGTCCCTAAATGGAGCTTAAGAGTTGAAAATGGTCCGTATTCGGAACAGTGTGAAGACGACCTTGGAATTGGAATCCGATGGTTCCATTAGCTTCGTTAGGTGATTTCAGGGTTGGGAGTGTGTTCAGAATGTTATTTGGAGGTCCGTAGCTCATTTAGGCTTGAAATGCCAAAGTTTGAATTTTTGGAGTTTCCGGTCCGATAGTGAGTTTTTGATTCAAGAGTTGGATTTGAATTTTGAAAGTATTTGTAGCCCCGTCATGTCATTTGGGATGTGTGTGCAAAGTTTTAGGTCATTCGGGCGAGGTTTGGTTAGGTTTTTGATCGAAAGCGTGTTTGGTTGGAATTTTGAGTTCTTAGGCTTGAATCTTTGATTAATTCATGATTTTGCCGTTGTTTTAGGTGGTTTAAGGATTGGAGCAAGTTTGAATGATGTTACGGGATATGTCTATAGGTTTGGTTGAGGTCTCGGGGGCCTCGGGTGTGTTTCGGATGCTCAACGGGTCATTTCCTCTTGTTTTTGAACTGCTGTTGCTGCTTCTGGTATGCCTTCATCGCGTTCGCATTATGCCGTTCGCATTCGCGAAGGCTTGTCTTGGCTAGCTGGGAAGTTTTTCAACGCGTTTGCGTTAGGACCTTCGCGTAGCCCATTTTCACCTCCATCGCATTCGCGTTGCCCATGTCGCGTTCGCGTAGTTACACTGTTCCACTCTTCGCGTTCGCGTATCATTTCATGCGTTCGCGAATAGCAACCCTTGGGCCAACATATTTTTCTTCTACGCATTCGTGGATGCTTTGTCACGTTCACGCTGAGTAACCAGAGCACCCTCGCTTTTTCTTCTTTGCGAACGCGATGCTTCTTCCGCGTTCGCGATGACCAATTACCTGGTCAGACAGATTAAATTACCCATTTCGAGGGTTTCACCATTTTTATAACATTTTGACTTCTAGATATCGGTTTTTAGTAATTTTTGAAGGGATTTTCACCTGAGCAATTTGGGTAAGTAATTCTCACTCGATTTAGACCAAATTCCATGAATCTTCCCTCAATTTCACCCTTTAATTTCGTGTTTTTGAATGGGAAGTGGGTAAAAACTTCTTAGACCTAATTATGTGATTTTGAGTGGGCATTTGACCTCCGATTTGGGAGATTTTCATATGGTTAGACTCGTGATTGTACGAGAGTTGTGAAAACATAAAAATTATTCGATTTGGAGACGTTGGCTGGAGGGGCATTTTGGTCATTTTACCTATTTTGCGCCCTAGCTTTAATTTTAATAGTGGAATCAGTTGTTTACAATATTATTTATGATATGTAATTGTATTGAATAGATTTTGGCCATTTGGAGTCGGATACTCGTGGCAAGGGCATCGTTCCTTAGTTGATTTTGCACCGGTTCGAGGTAAGTGGCTTGCCTAACCTTGTGTGGGGGACTTCGTCCCTTAGTATGTGATAATTGGTAATTGAATGCCTTG
Source organism: Nicotiana glauca (assembly GCA_026770625.1). Taxonomy (NCBI): domain Eukaryota; kingdom Viridiplantae; phylum Streptophyta; class Magnoliopsida; order Solanales; family Solanaceae; genus Nicotiana; species Nicotiana glauca. The sequence continues at coordinate 283,159 of MU683289.1, forward strand.
TACGTGAGGTGACGAGCGCGTACTTGAGCTAATTGTTGAAACCCGAATTTATACTTAAATACTTAATTTGGATTTTCTTTCATATTTGCTTTACCTTACTTGCTATTATAGCCTGTGCTAGCGTATAAGAGCATGTTTAATTGATCCAAGTTGCCTAATTGTTTAAATTGTCTTAACTGTGATTACGTGGAGCATGTTAGGCCAGTATTATTTGTTGCCTTGTATTGTTGCACTTCGATTTCTGAATATTTCTCTGATGTTGGTTGCGCATTTACATTGGGACTACGGATGCGGAATTCTGGGAGCTCCCCCTTGTTTGTTTCCTTTGGGACTACGGGTTTGATTCCCGGGAGATCCCCTGCATTTTTACTTTGGGACTACGGGATGGTATCCCGGAAGTTTCCCCTACACTTTTATTTTGGGACTACGGGACCGTATCCCGGGAGATCCCCCCTGCACTTTTATTTTGGGACTACGGGACGGTATCCCGGGAGATCCCCCTGCACTTTTATTTTGGGACTACGGGACGGTATCCCGGGAGATACCCCCCTGCACTTTTACTTTTGGACTACGGGAGGTATCCCGGGAGATCCTTGATATTGATATGAGAATTGGACTACGAGACGGTATCCCGGGAGATCCATTAAACAGTTGAGAAAAGGGCTACAGGACGGTATCCTGGGAGACCCTCGTCGGTATTCTTGTAATTTAGCTGTGTTTACTCTATGTTTTCTGTTCTTTGTTTGTAGTATTACTATTTGATTGAGCTGTCTTATTACAGTGCTGCGTTCATTGGTACTCATCGGATTTCTACACTGTTAATATTTTTGCTGCTATATTATTTTGCCTCAGTAGGGCCCTGACCTTTCCTCGTCACTACCCAACCAAGGTTAGGCTTGGCACTTACTGAGTACCGCTGTGGTTTACTCACGCCTCTTTTGCGCATGTTTTTCATGTGCAGATCTAGGTACCTCTACGCAGGCGCATTATCAGTAACTGCAGGGAGCATTTCGGAGACTTGAGGTATATCTGCCGCGTCCGCAGACCGGAGAGTCTCCCTCTCACTTTACCCTTTAGTTAGCTAGATGCTATTCTATTTTTCCTTGTTATAGACTTTCCGGATGATTAGAGAAGTGTTATGTATTATTCTTAGCTTGTGTTGCCCGTGGGTTTCCGGGTCTTTGGGATGGTTTTAGAATTTAAAGTATTAAAGTGTATGTGCCAGGCGGCAACTGTATACATTACTCATGTTATTTAGCTTTTGAATATAAATTTCGCAAATGTTGTTACTTCCGCAATGTGTTAGGCTTACTTGGCCGTGAAGGCTAGGTGCCGTCATGACGTGTTCACAAATTGTGAACTAGGGTCGTGACAAGTTGGTATCAGAGCTCTAGGTTCATAGGAGTCACAGGACACAGACCGGTTTATTAGAGTCTCGCTGATCGGTACAGAGACGCCCGTCTTTATCTACGAAAGGCTATGTAACTATTTAGGAAGAAAAAATCTTCATTTCTTTTGAATTCCTTGTCGTGCGATATTTTGACACCAAATCTAAACTTTTATCTTCTATTCTCTCACAGATGGTGAGGACACGTGCTACATGAGAGGACCAGGCACCCCCGCCCTCTGCTGCCGCCGTTAGAGGCCGGGGCCGGGGTAGAGGTCGAGGACGCGCCCGAGGTGTAGCCACAGCACCTGCACGCGCTGCTGTTGAGATACCACCAACAGATCCAGTTGGAGCACAGGCACCTGGTACACCTACTACAGCTACTACTAATCCAGCGCTCCAGGAGACCCTAGCTCAGTTCGTGAGCATGTACACTACTTTGACCCAGGCGGGGTTGCTTCCCCTCGCTGCAGCCACATCTCAGACTGGGGGAGAGGCCCAGACTCCCGCAGCCCGCACTCTTGAGCAGAGAGTGCCGATGGAGCAGGTTTCAGAGGTTATTCCTGTACCGCCTGCAGCACCAGTACAACCCGGGGGTGGATCAGCTGTCTCAGAGGACGAGCAGCGTAGGCTAGAGAGGTTCAAGAAATATGATCCCTAGTGTTCGGTGGCCTAGCTTCAGATTACGCCTTGGGATTCTTGGAGAAGTGTCATCGCATTCTTCGTACTATGGGCATAGTGGAGTCTAGTGGGGTTTCTTTCACAGCCTTTCAGCTTCGGGGAGCCGCCTATGATTGGTGGCGTACTTACGAGTTGGACAGTCCAGTCCAGTCCAGTCTGCCTCACTGACTTGGACCCAGTTCTCAGACATGTTTCTGAGGAAGTTTGTTCTCAGAGCCTCAGGGATTCATGGCATGCAGAGTTTGAGCATTTGCGCCAGGGTACTATAACAGTCTCAGAGTAAGCCATCCGTTACACCAGGTTGGCCAGACATGCACCAGCTTTGGTCTCCACAGTTTGGGAGAGAGTTCGAAGGTTTATCGAGGGTCTTATTCCGCCCATCCGGTCCAGCATGGCCCGAGAGTTAGAGATGGATATTCCCTACCAGCAGGTAGTGAGCATTTCTAGACGGATTGAGGGTATGCTCGTTAGGGAGCAAGGGGAGAGGGAGGCCAAGAGGTCTCGAGAGTCGGGTCATTACTCTGGTGCCCGAACTTCATCAGTCGGACGTTATGGTAGGGGTTATTCTGGTCACCCTATTCATTCAGCCTTGCCAGCAGCCGGTAGTACTCCAGCTCCACCAGCACCTCAGGAGCCTTATTATGCACCCCCAGTTTCTAGCGCGCCTCCTGCACGGGGTACCTCTAGAGGTCAGCCTAGCGGACCTAGCTCCAGTCAGTCACAACCACCACGTCCTCACAGAGCTTGCTTCTAGTGTGGCGATACACGTTAGTTGGTTAGAGACTGCCCTAGACTTGGTAGGGGTGCATCTACACAGACTGCTCAGCCACAACGTGCCTCTCAGAGTTCTCAGGCCATGGTTCCAACTCCCACTGCTGCCCCACCTGCCCAGCCAGCTAGGGGTAGAGGCCGGGGAGATAGAGGTCACCCTCGTGAGAGGGGTCGGGCTAGATATTATTGCATTTATGCTCGCACCGAGGCGGTTTCCTCCGACTCTGTCATCACAGGTATTATTCTGGTGTGTCATAGAGAGGCATTGGTTCTATTCAATCCAGGCTTTACTTATTCATATGTGTCCTCTTATTTTGCTTCACATTTAGGTGTGCCTCAGGATTCTTTGAGTGCCCCCGTTTATGTTTCTACTCCCGTGGGAGATTCCCTAGTTGTGGACCGCGTGTACCGGTCGTGTTTGGTTACTATTCGTGGTTTTGAGACCAGGGCTGATCTATTATTACTCGGTATGGTTGATTTTGATATTATTCTGGGCATGGACTAGTTGTCGCCCCATCATGCTATTCTTGATTGTCACGCCAAGACCATAACGCTGGCTATGCCAAGTATTCTATGTATCGAGTGGATTGGTACTTTAGATCATACTCCCAGCAGGGTTATTTCTTTCCTTAAAGCTCAACGTATGGTTGAGAAGGGGTGTGCTGCTTATTTAGCTTATGTGAGAGATGTCAGTGTTGACACCCATTCTGTTGATTCGGTCCCAGTGGTACGGGATTTTCCCAATGTGTTTCCAGCTGATCTTCTGGGCATGCCGCCCGATAGAGATATTGATTTTGGCATTGATCTGTTTTCGGGCACTCAACCCTTTTCCATTCCCCCATATCGCATGGCTCTTCCTGAGTTGAAGGAGTCGAAGGATCAGTTGCAGGAATTGTTGGGTAAGGGTTTCATTCGATCCTGTGTTTCACCATGGGGAGCCCCTGTTTTGTTTGTGAAGAAGAAGGACGGTTCTATGCGTATGCGCATTGATTATCGCCAGTTGAANTAGATATCCCGAAGATTTCTTTCAGGACTCGGTATGGTCATTACGAGTTCCTTGTTATGTCTTTTGGGCTGACTAATGCCCCGGAAGCTTTTATGCAATTGATGCACACCGTATTCAAGTCATATCTTGACTTATTCGTGATTGTTTTTATTGATGATATTCTGGTATATTCCCGGAGTCGGGAAGATCATGAGCAGCACCTGAGGGTAGTGCTTCAGACTCTGAGGGAGAAGAGATTGTATGCAAAGTTCTCCAAATATAAGTTCTGTGGCATTCCTAGGCCATGTGGTGTCGAGTGAGGGCATTCGAGTGGATCCGAGGAAGGTGGAGGCAATGCAGAGTTGGCCCAGGCCCTCCTCAGCTACCGAGATCCGCAGTTTCCTTGGCTTGGTGGGTTATTACTGTCGCTTCGTGAAGGGTTTCTCATCGATCGCGGCCCCTATGACTAGATTGACCCAGAAGGGTGCCCCATTTCAGTGGATAGAGGAGTGTGAGGAGAGCTTCCA
>MU683289.1:299888-310722 GCA_026770625.1 Nicotiana glauca
TTTCAAAGGTATATTTTAACACTAATACTTACTGCTCTCTCTCTCTTTTTACATTTCTGAAATCCTGAATGGTTTTGCACCTGTGCTATACGTTTCTACCTCTCCCGTCCGAAACTATGCTACTTTTTGCTCTTAGCGGAATGCTACATCCATTATAGTTTATTATACATTTTCAAGTGCGTTGCAAAGTGTTTTACCTACTGATTCCTAAATTGTTGTACATTTACTGCCATTTTCTCAAATGCTAAAAAATTTCGACCAAGTTTTTTTTTTTTTAAATTTTGGTTAAGTTTTCTGCTCCTATTGTAACCTATTTTTCGACATTCCAGCTTTTAAAGTCTCATTTCTTTAGACCTTAAATGTGTTTGAGACGTGCTAATTATATGCCTATATATGGAGGGATGTTTGAGCCTTTTACATGCTCTTTATATGATTCTTTTAAGTGAAGTCCTATTTGTTTTGTATGTCGCTTAGCATTTTGACCTTTAAACCTAAGGGTTCAGCCTAGTTCTTACCCTATAGGAATAGTGGTCCTAAATACCCTCTAGGACCTATAGGACGGGACGGGTAATAGCACGCGATAAGCATTCGTGACCAATCCACACGTTTAAATAACCTTTACGGGGCGGGAAGGGTAGCATATGGATATGATGACCGGTGCGCTAATATCTCGTGCGACCCCTCTTTGAGGAGTGATTGCTACGTATTGTACCGATGTGATCCATATTGTATTTAAACCTAGGACCGCTTTCCCCTTTTCTTTACTTGTATAATATTTTTTTCTTAAATTTATGTTCCAATTAATCCTTCTCTTTTAAAATCACTTATGTCCTTTTCCTTCCTTTCTAAAATTTTAAATTTTGTTTGTAACTACTATATACAAACTTTATGTGTTTCTTTCTACTCTTCTTAAAGTCACAATTAAGCATGGCCGGGAACCACACTAGTGGATCTTGAGGGGTGCCTAACACCTTCCCCTCGAGATAACCTCAAGCCCTTACCCGAACTCTGGTTCTTTTCAAAAAATCTTCTTCTTTTTCTTTAAAGTGTCCTAATGCACTATAATCATTAAGTGGCGACTCTTCAAATTCCATAACCCGATTCCTCAAAAGGTAATGAGAGTTGTTTTGTCCATAATGTCGTAAACCCGATTTTGCCTTAGAAAAAGGGGGGCTTCGACAACAGCAGCAGCTCAAAATATCAAAACAAATACTAAGTCCGTAACAGGTAAACAGTAAATTCTAGCCTAACGTGCTTCACGTAATGCAACTAAGGTTGTTTAAGTAAATAGGAAATTAAGTAAACTAAGCATGATTTTCTAACTAACACAGACCTTGTTTGCAAGTAGAAATAAACAGGTAAGAAAGGAACTAAGTTTAAATACTTAAAGTAAAAAAACCGAATTTTCAACAATTAGTTCAAGTACGTGCTCGTCACCTCACGTACAAGGCATTCAATTACCAAATATCATATCCTAAGGGCAAGGTCCTCCACACAAGGTTAGACAAGCTACTTACCTCGAACCGGCTCAAAAATCAACTAGAAACCACGTTCTTACTGCAAGTATCCGACTACAAATGGCCCAAATCTAGTCAATTCCATTTCGTAATGTAAATAATACTTCAAGAATCTGATTCTACAATTAAATTCTAAGCTAATACGCGAAATTATGCAAAATGACCAAAACGCCACTCGGGCCAACGTCTTGGAATCAGGTGAAATTTATATTTTCCGAATCCTCAAACTCACACGAGTCTAATAATATAAAAATCTCTCAAATCGGATGTCAAAAATCCAATCAAAACCCCATTTCTAGGTCTAAGAAGCTTTCCCCCAATTTCTACAAAAATTCCAAAATTAAAGGATGAATTTGAGTGAAGATTCGTGGAAATTAGTCTAAACCGAGTAAGAATCACTTACCCAAGTGAAAATCCGCTCAAAAATCGTGATCTCCCGAGCTCCTAAGTCCAAAATATGTATTATGGTCTAAACCCTCGATTTAGGGTTTTAAATTCTGCCCAGGTATATTGTACATCGCGATCGTGAAACAAGGCCTGCGATCGTGAAGAGTAAAAATGAAGGCTCCAGGAAATGGCCTAGGCGAACGCGACATGAGGCACGCGATCGTGAAAGAGGAAGAGATGGCTTTACGCGATCGCGATTGAAGACACGCGATCGCGGTTGAAGACACGCGAACGCGAAGAAGAAATTGGGCTACTGAGCCACGGACTCAGTTTCTACTATGCAAATGCGGTTGAAGACACGCGAACATGAAGATGAAATTGGGCTACTGATGTCACGCCCCAAATTCGTGGGACATGACCAGCGCTCGACCGGGTATCCCCAGTCAAGCGGACCTGGGTGCCTTTCCTACCCCACGCGTACCCCGTATTTTCATTGTCCATTAATCAAAGGAAATAGTCACTTACTAAGGTTTACAACTTTCATCGCCCAATATACAAAATACATATTTACATAAATTCGCAACCCACATTTACTGTCTAAGGAGCCTCTAAACATGAAAAAGGGATGATATAGTACTTGCCGGTAACAAGGTTCCGGATATACCTTATACAAATATCAAAAATAAGATCCAAAACAGAAGCGGCATGAACCACGCAAGGCCCCGAAAGGAAAGGGGCTCACCAATTCAGCAGACGGGAAGGGATGAAGAGCTACGGCCGGTGGACTGGAGTACATGCTATGGATCCACCTACAATCATAACACGAATGTAGCGCCCCCGACCAAAGGGGCGTCAGTACATCTGAATTGTACTGGTATGTATAACAAACTTTACACTGATTAACCTCAAACCATACACAAGTAACAGGCAATAGAGGAAACAACAATTGAATACACTCAAGGAAAACAATCAAGGCAAACAAGTTAACAGTCTCTCCTTTTCCCCCTCATCATTTCCACACTATTAATTTCACAATTTTCTCATATTTTGTTTCAATAGTGATATCGATCACTTTCCACCCTTATTACCTCGGCCACCCGTATCACCACAACCCACACCTTATTACTTCATGTTGCGGCGTGCAACCCGATCCCACAGAGCAATCACAATTCACAAACAATACCACAACAATAACAAGTTTCAAGAACAACAACAATAAATCCCAATAATAACAGCAACACATCTCAAGAAACATCAGCACAACTCACAAAGGGTTTACATGACTATCAATGCCATTTCCATCTTTTTTTTTCTTTTTTTTTCAACAGCTCGTTGTACCATTGAAATCACAACAATAATTTCCTCGACTAGCCACCAAGGATGATTTATTCCACAGTTCCTACCACATAACACATTCGCAATCACAATTTAGTTTATTGCCATTTACTTGCACAATCCTATCAGACGTCCTAACCAACAATGTTTAAGGCACAATATTTACATGAATTCACAAATGGTTCACACAAGTAAAAACATACTACTCACAAGAGTTTAACTTCACAACTAATCCATGAACATATCACATACCAAGTATTTGGACACCAAACAAGGCGATTTTACAAAGGTTAAAGCTAGCCATACATACCTGGAGCTGAATTCCTTTTTAATTTCTACTTCCAATTCACCAAAAATCTAGAAATGTCAATGTAGTGCACAAATTAATACACATAATCTTAGAATTCAAGGTCCAAAATCACTACCCGAACATATTTAGGTTATTAACCCCTTCCTTGCACAAGTTTTTACTCCCACCTAATTACCCCTACTAGATTTTAGGTTTTAATAGACATGCAAGTATGATTTCAACCATTATTTTCAAGTACCAATGCATGAGACTCCCCCTAGTTTAAACCTGAAATTCAATGAAAAGGGTTAGGGATTTTACCTGCAAGAAAAAGGGGGATGAAGGTAAGCTTGAAATTTCCTGGCTCGGATAGTTTTTAAGAATCAAATTTTGGAGAAGATGACTTTCTCTCTCAAGACCCTCTCTTTCTCTCTCTTATTTTGTGCAGAAGCTCGTTAAAGAAGGAGGGGTTGGGTGTTTTATTAGAAAGGGGTCGGGGTTTTAAAATTTAGAAAAATAGAAGCCCGAGCAAGATCTATGGTCGCATTCTGCGATCGCAGAATTGAAATGCGGTCCGCAGATTGGACAGCATAAATGCACCCAAAACTCTGAAGGGTCTGCTTGGGTCCGTATTCCTGTTATGCGGTCGCATTTTGCACCGCAGAATCGACCTTCACAAATCTTTGAGGAATTTATGCGACGATTATGCAGTCCGCATATTGATTATGCGATCGCATATAGGAACGCATTTTCAACATCAATTTTAGCAATATTCTGCTTCACTCTGTGGCAGAAATGCGGTCCACAAAGCTGATCTGTGACCGCATTCTGGACCGCATAATGGAAATTTTCTTGAAAATTGACTCTTTTGATTTTTAAGTGCAAAAACTGTAAAAAGGGTTCGAGCTACTAGGTTTTGAGCTTGGCACATTCCTAAAACATATTCCTAACACATATTCGGACCTTGGCACTACGAGCTACTAGGTTTTGAGCACAAAATTTTTATGGGGCCTTACAACTGAGCCACCAGCTCAGTTTCTACTATGCGAACGCAAAGGGGTAGCTGTGAACGCGAAAGAGGAATGGGGCAGTACTATGCGATCGCGAGTCAAGTGATGCGATCATGAAGAAGGAATTATGTCCCTTCCAGAAATACACTATGCGATCGCGAATGGATGGTTGCGATCGCGATGAAGAAAAGTCTGCAACATCTGAACCAGAATTTCTGCAACTTTTTAACAACTCAAAATGACCCATTGAGCATTCGAAACACACCCGAGGCTCTTGGGACCTCAACCAAACCTATGAACATATCCCATAAAATCATTCAAACTTGTTCCAACCTTCGAAATGCTATAAACAATATCAAAACACCTACTTTTCATCGAATTCAAGCTTAAAATTTCAAAAACTCCATAAAACACACTTTCGATAAAAAAAGTATGTCAAAACCCGTTCGAATGACCTGAAATTTTGCACGCACAACTACTGCAACTCTCAGAATTCCATTCCGATCTTCGGATCAAAACCTCACTGCCGAACCAGAAACTTCCTAAATTCAACCTTCGATATTTCAAGACTAAATTAGCTACGGACCTCCAAAACACATTCTGAACATGCTCCTAACCCCAAAATCACCTAACGAAGCTAATGGAACAATCAGATTTCCATTCTGAGGCCGTTTTCACAATGTTCTCACTATGGTCAATTTTCTAACACTTAAGCGAGACTCATTTAGGGACTAAGTGTCTGAAAACTCTCCGAAAACTCAAAACCGAACATCCCAGCAATCACATTAGCAGAAATAAACTTGGGGAAGCAGTTAATAGGGGATCAAGGCATTAATTCTTAAGACGACCGGCCGGGTCGTCACATCCTCTTACACTTTAACATTCGTTCGTGCTCAAACAAGCATAGAGACTTACCTGAAGTAGTGAAAAGATGAGAGTAACGGCTGTGCATATCCTGCTCGATCTCCCAGGTCACCTCCTCGACCGGCTAACCCCACCACTGAACCTTTACTGAAGCAATGTTCTTTGACCTCAACTTTCTGACCTGCATGTCCAATATTGCCACTGGCTCCTCAACATAAGACAGATTTTTGTCCAGCTGGACTGAACTGAAATCCAACACGTGTGACAGATCACTGTGCTATCTCCGAAGCATCGAAACATGAAATACCGGATGAACCCCTGCCAGGCTGGGAGGTAAGGCAAGCTCATAATCAACCTCCCAAACTCGCCTCAATATCTCAAAAGGGCCAATAAACCTCAGACTCAACTTCCGTTTCTTCCCAAATCTCATAACGCCTTTCATAGGCGAAACCCAAAGTAGGACCCGCTCTCCAACCATATAGGAAACATCTCGAACATTCTGGTCTGCATAGCTCTTCTGCCTGGACTGGGATGTACAGATCCTATCCCGAATCACCTTAACCTTCTCTAAAGCATCCTGAACCAAATCTATGCCCAATAATCTAGCCTCACCCTCGTTGAAACAAACCACCGGAGATATACACCGCCTACCATACAAGGCCTCATATGGTGCCATCTGAATGTTGGACTGATAACTGTTGTTGTAATTAAACTCCGCCAATGGGAAGAACTAATCCCAAGATCCCCCAAACTCCATTACACACGCACAAAGCATATCCTCGAGAATCCAAATAGTGCGCTCGGACTATCCGTCCATCTGAGGGTAAAATGTCATGCTTAACTCCACCCGAGTACCTAACTCCTACTGAACGGCTCTCCAGAACCGCGATATGAACTGAGTACCTCTATCTGAAATGATAGAAACTCGAATACCATGCAGACGGACAATCTCTTAGATATAAATCTTCGCCAACTGCTCCGAAGAATAAATGGTACACATAGGAATGAAATGAGCGAACTTGGTCAGCCGATCCACAATAACACAGATGGCATCAAACTTTTCAAAGTCTGTGGGAGCCCAGATATAAAGTTCATAGTGATACGCTCCGACTTCCACTCCGAAATCTCGATCTGCTGAAGCAATCCACCTGGTCTCTGGTGATCATATTTCACCTACTGACAATTTAGGCATTGAGCTACAAATCCAACTATATTTTTCTTTATCCGCCTCCACCAATAGTGCTGCCTCTAAAATCAACTCCCGAAGCCTATCAACATTGGGTACAAAAACCCGACCCTGCATCCTCAATACTCTGTCCTCACCAATGGTCACATCTCTGGCATCACCATGCTGAACCTTGTCCTTAAGGACAAGCTTCATCATACTGCCGCTCCCTGATATGATCAAGTAATGAAGACCGAGAAACCACACAAGTTAGAACCTGACTGGGCTCCAAAAGATCCAATCTCACGAACTGGCCAGCTAAGGCCTGGACATCCATCGCCATAGGTCTTTCCGATGCTGGTAAATATGCCAAACTCCCCAAACTCTCTGCCCGACGACTCAAGGCATCTGCCACTATGTTGGCCTTGCCTGGGTGATATAAAATAGTGATGTCATAACCCTTTAGAAACTCTAACCACCTCCTGTGGCGCAAAATTAGATCCTTCTGCTTGAACAACTGCTGCAAGCTCCAATGGTCAGTATAAATATCACAGGGGACACCGTATAGATAATGGTGCCAAATCTTCAAGGCGTAAACAATTGCAACTAACTCAAGATCATGGATAGGATAATTCTTCTCATGTATCTTCAACTGTCTGGAAACGTAGGCAATCACCCTACCATTATGCATCAACACCGCTCCAAGTCCAACCCTCGAGGCATCACTATAGACTGTATAAGATCCCGAACTAGTAGGCAATATCAAAACTAGGGCTGTAGTCAAAGCAGTCCTGAGCTTCTAAAAGCTCACCTCACACTTCTCTGTGCACTGAAATGGAGAACCTTTCTAGGTCAATCTAGTCATAGGGGCTACAACCGATGAAAATCATTCCACAAAACGATGGTAGTAACCTGCCAAATCAAGAAAACTGTGGATCTCTGTAGCCGAGGATGATCTAGGCCAACTCTGTACTGCCTCTAACTTCTTCGGATCCACCCGAATATCCTCACTCGATACCATATGGAACAAGAATGCCACGAATCGAAACAAAACTCATATTTTGAAAACTTTGCATATAATTTCTTTTCCCTTAGAGTCTAAAGCACTGTCCTCATGTGCTTCTCATGATGTTCCCGACTTCGAGAATATACCAGAATGTCATCAATAAAGATAATGTCAAAACAGTCAAGATATGGCTGGAATACACTGTGCATCAAATGCATAAAAGCTGTTGGGGCATTGGTTAGCCCAAATGACAAAACAAGGAACAAGTAATGACCCTACCGAGTCCTGAAAGCAGTCTTGGGGACATCTAGCTCCCGAATCTTTAACTGATGATAACTTGGGCGCAAATCAATCTTACAAAACACCCGTACGCCCTGAAACTGGTAAAACAAATCATCAATGTGAGGAAAAGGATACCGGTTCTTCACTGTAACCTTTTTCAACTAGCGATAATTGATACACATACGCATAGAACCATCCTTTTTCTTCACAAACAAGACAGGATCACCCCAAGGTGAAACACTGGGCCGAATAAAACCCTTATCAAGCAATTCCTGCAACTGCTCCTTCAACTCCTTCAAATAAGGAGGAGCTATATATATATATATATATATATATATATATATACGGGGGAATAGAAATGGGCTGAGTGCCCAGCAACAGATCAATGCCAAAATCAATATCTAAATGTGAGGAAAAGGATAACGGTTCTTCACTGTAACCTTGTTCAACTGGCGATAATTGATACACATACGCATAGAACCATCCTTTTTCTTCACAAACAAGACAGGAGCACCCCAAGGTGAAAGACTGGGCCGAATAAAATAGTTATTAAGCAATTCCTGCAATTGGTCCTTCAACTCCTTCAAATCAGGAGGAGCTATATATATATATATATATATATATATATATATATATATATATATATATATATATATATATATATATGGGCTGAGTGCCCATCAACAGATCAATGACAAAAGCAATATCTCTATCCGGTGGCATGCCCGGAAGGTCAGCTGGGAACACATCGGAAAAATCCCGCACTACTGGGACTAAATCAACTGAAGGGGTATCAATACTGACATCTCTCACATAAGCTAAATATGTGTCACACCCCTTCTCAACCACACGCTGAGCCTTAAGGAAAGAAATAACTCTACTAGCATAATAGGATGACAACTAGTCCATGCCCAAGATAATATCAAAATCAACTATGCTGAGTAACAAAAAATCGGCTCTGGTCTCAAAACCACAAAGAGTAACCAAACACAACCGATAAACACGGTCCACAACAAGTGAATCTCCCACAGGAGTAGAAACATAAATAGGGAAACTCAATGAATCCCGAGGTACACCCAAATAAGAAGCAAAATATGAAGACACATAAGAGTAAGTAAAGCCTGGATCGAATAGAACCGATGCATCTCGGTGGCAAACCACTATAATACCTGTGATGACAGAATCAGAGGCAACAACCTCAGTATGGGAAGGCATGGCATACTATCTGGCCTGGCCTCCCCCTCGAGGGCGACCTCTACCTCCCCAACATCCACCTCTAGCCGGTTGAGCAGATGGGGTAGCAACTGGAGTTGTAACCATAACCTGAGAACTCTGTGGGGCACACTATGGCTGAGAAGTCTGTGTAGGTGCACTCCTCCCAAGTCCAAGGCAATCCCTCACCACATGGTGTGTGTAACCACACTCAAAACAAGCTCTGGGAGGATATGGTGGTTGGCACTGGCTCGGGCCAGGTCTATTGGACTGACCTGTCGTGCAGGAGGTGCGCTAGAAACTGGAGGTGCATGATAGGGATCATGGGATCTAGGAGGAGCTGGAGGACTAATGGGTGCTGGCATAGCGAAATAAATGGGGCGACTCATATAACCCCTACCACGATAACCTGCAGCTGGGGTACGGGCACCAGAATAATGGGCCGACTCTTGAGACCTCTTGGCCTCTCTCTCCTCTCTCTCCCTAGCATGCATACCCTCAATCCTCCTAGCAATACTCACCACCTACTGATAAGAAATATTCATCTCCAACTCATAAGCCATGCTAGATCTGATGCTGGGAATAAGCCCCTCAATAAATCGGCGAACCATCTCGCAAATAATAGCAACCAAGGCTAGAGCATTCCTAGCCAAACTGGTGTAATGGACAGCATACTCTGAAACGGTCATAGTACCCTAGCGCAAATGCTCAAAATCTGCGCGCCATGCGTCCCTGAGGCTCTGAGGAACATACTTCCTCAGGAACAGATCTGAAAACTGAGCACAAGTCAGTGAAGCAGCCTCATCTAGACTGTCTAACTCATAGGTGTGCCATCACTCATAGGCAGCCCCTCGAAGCTGGAGGGTAGTGAAAGAAAGCCCGCTTGATCCTAAAATACCCATGGTACGGAGAATGCGGTAACACTCATCAAGAAATGCAAGAGCATCCTCCGATAGAACTAAGGATATATTGTAGTTGATTCCTAAGGTATTATTTTGTTATTTGTTCAAGTATAATATACGTGTAGTGGCCATATAATATACGTGTAGTGGCCATAGTTTTATTTGTGATAAATTTGTTTGAGGGAGAAAAATTACTGAAACTTTGGACATTAACTAAATTGATGTCCAGAATTTCTCCATGTAAGGGGCTGTTTGGTATGACTTGTATAATAAAGGCCTTTCATCTCATGAGTCTTCATAGGAAATTCAACATATTTGGCTTTGCATTAGTTATAATAGTTACATCAATAAGATAGTAAAACTGTATAAATAATTTCAGAGAATGAGCTTAAAGTTTTGGGGTATTTGTATTGTTATTGAGTTTAATATCGAGGGAATAGGAATCCGGGGCCCATAAACTAAAATTACGCAAGGCCCAACTCTTAATTAATACACTCTCTCGTATTTTCATAGTCGCTGCTTCAAAAACAATCCAAATTAGTATAGGATATTAATTATGAACATTGTAGTATGCTTTAGTTAAAAAATAATACTTTGAAATTAGAATTAGGGACAAGCCATTTAGCAAATTTCATGGCCTTCCCAAAATTTAATAACACATTAGACTCTTTAGGCACGATTTTGATTGAAATTACCTTCTTAAAATTCGGGTGTGCATTGATTATGACCCAAATCTAAATCCCGGCGAAATCGAAATATGTTAAAGATCACGTGTACCCTGGTGGTAACAAGATTAAAATACGTTTTCATGACGTCGTAATTCTTAAAATAAATCAATTTGAAGATGAGCCTCTCTTAAACAAGA
>MDKF010625674.1:0-13752 GCA_026770625.1 Nicotiana glauca
CAAATAAATTTACACATAAGGGTTGCTAACAAGTATGATGGAATTTATAAACAAAGAAGGAAAAGGGATAATGCGGTAAAAATAAAAATAAATAGGAAAAGGAGTCCTAGCTTTATAAATCACATGGATCATCCACACAACACCGATAGTCAATCGTAAGCATAATGTTATTGTTTGATCATCATCTCCATGTCTACCCCTCCCACCCCGTTTAAGGTATTTAGCATAGAACGGTATCTTGGCTTATTGCATGTTATTACCTGTCCCGATCCTATCAGCCCCGGAGCCATATAGGACTACTAATCCTAAAGGGAAAGGATGTTGGGCTTTGTGTAGTTTCAAAGGTAAAAATTCTAAGGCGACTGTCAAAACATATAGCAAATCTGGGGAAAGCACATAACAAATAAGGCTCAAACAGGCCTCCTTAGATCAAAGAAAATCACGTATCTTAGCTTGTCTTACATGTACTAATTAGGTCGAGATTTATTATTAGCATTAGGTAGGATGGTTCATTACATACTTTCAGGCAAGAAATTTGCATTAGGCTTTCTTGGCTGCAACTTATCGAAGGCTAACGTAATTAATTAACTATATACTCATTTGCCTACGTGATGACCTATAGACATGGCATTTACAAGTTTGAGAAACATTGCATACTGATTTAGGAAAACATTATCAGCTACTGAAGGAGGGCGAGTTTTAGCAAGTAACCATGAATTTTATAACTGGTAATTCATTATTACTACAGGTCTTAGACTTATAACAAGTAAGGCGATGCCGATTTGATTAATTCCCATAGGCATGTTTTCTACGCGTTTGTCAGCTTTAAAACACATTTGAAGACATAATAAAAATGCAGAAACACTATAGGCATGACATCTAAATGATGGATTTTTCATGAACATGACATCTGATTGCTTCATTTTGATTATTATGACCTATAAACATGTTTGCCTAGCGAGAAGTGGGTATGTCAAAATTAGAAAGAACTTGCAGACATGTTTTATTTTCGTGCGTCCTATAGACATGGTATCTATATGTGAGAATGCAGAAACCCTATAAATATGTTATCTACATATGAGGATGCTAAAATTAGAAATTACTATAGGTAGGTTATCTACATGCGAAAATTCCTATTGACAAAATGTCTACATGCTGAAATTAGAAATCCTATAGGCATGACATCTACATGAAAAAATATTGAAATTAGAAATCCTATAGGCAGGTTATCTACATTCGAAAACCCCTAAAGACATGATGTCTACATGCAAGGATGCTGAAATTAGAAATCCTATAGGCATGACATCTACCCCTTTTTGCATACATGGTTACCCTTCCCATTTCACTAATCACCCCAGAGATTATTACAATGTTTTATTACAGACCACAATGATTCGAAAAGAAATCAAGAAAAAACATTACAATCAGAACTCCTAAGATGCATCCAAGGAGCCTAATTCGAACTCAAAGTCTAACAATATGGTATAAGCCAACTGCCAGGATCAGGTTTTCTAAGCATTTCTCTTATCCGGGGTATGTCAAAGTTCCAAGGAGTTTCAGGAACTCCAGGAAATGCTCACACCCAAATATCATTGCAAGACACTGAATTAGAGTGCAGTGTGGAAGAGCCAGCCCTACAATGTCCAAGTTCAGAGAAAACTCAAGGTCCCAAAGCAAGGCTCATTAGAGGGGGCAAAACATAGAATCTAGGAACAAGTGTGAGTGCAATAAAGGGATTAGGGAATACCAAGGTAGGCTGGTAGTAATGCCCAGCCATATGGTAGGCTGGCACACCCCTAACCAACCTATCAGCCAAACAATTAAGAGTATGATCGATTGAAGGTTAGGCCTTGGACCGGACAGTGATCAGGACACTGCCAGACCAAAGTCTCAAACTTAGCCTATATAAAAAGGTAAATGGCGATGGAAATGGAAAGATCTTAGGACTCAGAGAGCCCGTTCATGTCCATGATCAATAATTTCAAGTATTGACATGTTTTTGAACCATAACTCAGACACACAAGGGGGGATCAGGGGTAGGGATTCATATAAGAACATAAACAAATAAAGAAGAAAGTGTGCAGAAAGTTATATCATATAGACAATAAGCCAAACAAAGGGTGAACTGTAGAATAAACAAATAGGGGGAGACACAGAAATTAAACAAAGAACATACAGTTTTCAGAAAGCTAAGCAAAGAAAGCAGTATTCTTGCAAACAAGCCACAATCAGAGAGAAAACTTTATGTGTGAGTGAGTTCAGAGCGAGAATTCAAGTGTTTGTGTGAAAAATTAAAAGTATTCAGTTGGAAGTAGTGTGAAAGTATTCAAAATTGATTGTGTCCCATTGACTCTAAAGTGCATAAGGGCAACCCCTTTTATAGTGTAGAAGAACAAGTAAGAAAGGTAAGAAGTCCTTTAAAAATCAGTCTCAAATATTCTCCCTTAAGTTAGGTTATTCAATTTCGAATGGGAGAATGTAAATAAGGAAAGGAAATTTGAGTAAAATCTTTCATAGTAACATAAGAAAGGAAAAATACATAAAGTTTATTTAAGGAAAGAACTCAACGGTAATTGGTTTGTAAAGAAAAGGAAAGGGAATCAATCACACAACTAATAAAATCAGGGCAACGAGTTAAATTCGAATGAACCCAGTCAGTAATAGGTAGAGGAGGATCAATCGAAGGAAAATCAGTGCAATCAGTCAAAATCCATCAAAGGAATCCAAAATCAATCATGTAGTTGTCAAAACCTTTTGAAAGAGGAGTTCCTCTCATATAAAGCAGACAAATCAAATAGAAGGGTTTGCCATTGATAGGTTTAGGGTCATAAAAAAGAATACGAGTTCAGTCATAGACTCATAGTGAGCCTGAAGGTTCAGGGTTCCAAAGTGGAACCCTAATCCAACTTGTCAAAGAAACACCCAAATTCTAGGGTTTCGAATTGAACCAGACATAGAGGTGAGAAAGCTGGTCGTTTGTTTTTAGAGTCTCAACAAAACAGACATGACAGCATGTTTGAACAACAACAACAACAACCCAGTAAAATCCCACAAGTGGTGTCTGGTGAGGGTAGTGTGTACGCAGACCTTACCCCTACCCCAAGGGGGGTAGAGAGGCATGTTTGAACAACAAAGGAAGAAAAATCACGAAGAACATATTCGAGAGACTTGGAACATAAACGAGTTCATAAGAAAGAGACAATGCAAACTTGAACACAAGTAGATATAGCATGTAAGAACATGAATAGAGTCAAAAGAAATCAAATAACTTTAACGGTAGACACATATAGCAAAAGAGTAATGAAAACATAGCAGAAATTAACAGGAGAAAAGAAAAAAGGTATAAGACAATATATGCATAAAGTAAAAGAAATCGTACGAGCAAGGTATAAACAAAGACACATAAAGCAAAGGAGAAAAGGATCAGAAAGATTTTGCAAAAAAAATCCTTGCAGAAACCCTAAAAAATGATTTTGGCAAACTTTTGGGGAAAACACTCAAAACATCAAGAAAAGCATAGACATAGCATAGATCTAGGCAAATAACGGTGAAAGAACCTCGAATGGCTTAGGTTTTCAAAGAAACCTTATAAACGAGAAAGGCTTGAAAGAACAAGATCAGATCCTGAGTCGAAACGGTTAAGAATCAAGCTTCCAGTGCTTAAATATGCCGGAGCATGGTTGGAGAATCATAGATCTACAGGTCTGAGACGGATCTGATAGAGGACCATCAATGTCAAGCCTCCAAACTGCGAGTAGCTCAGACATAGTGGTGAGAGAAGGGAAGTACAGACCATCTATGGCAGGATATGCCATGGATTCCGGTGGAAACGAGGTGAGATAAGGTGGGAGATGATTGGGGTTTCGGAGAGGTTCGAGAGGATTTGAGGGAGACGGAGAGAGTTAGAGGCGGCGTCTCTATGCACATGAAGTAGGGTTAGGGGTGTAAGGTGATTATAAAAGGAAATCCTAAAGTACAGCCGTTGATTAAAATGATCAACAACTAGGATTTAAAGAAAATCGGACGGGTTTAAAAATTGGGCTAAGAGGTTGGGTCGAAATGGGATTGGGTCGCTTAATTTGGGGAGGAATTGGGCCAATTGAGGCTACAATTAAAACGGAGAAAAGGTTGTAATTGAAATATGAGTGGGCTAAGTGTTAAATAGCCAATTTTTCACTTTTTATTTTATAAGAATAGTAATAATGATTTAAAAAGTAAATTAAAAATACTGAGCAAACGAATACTATATAAATATTAATTTAAAAATACTGGAACTAGTTTAATGATTATAAAATGTTGTTAATCATAAAAATATTCTATAATTGAAATTACATACAATTTAGCTTTAAAAATACCAAATAAATTTGAAAAAATATACAAAAATCGCCTAAATTATATCTTTGTGTAAGTATGAGAATAGAATCAATTACTCATCAAAAATGATAATTTTGGGAGTAACTATTGATTTTATGCTGTTCAAACTGGACAATAAATTGATTTAAAAACTTTTTTTTAAAAAATAGGAAAAACGCCAAAAGCTTAGGTATGCTTATATATGCCTATATATGCTATTTTGAGGATATTTTGTGTATATGAAATGTATAGGGAAAAATTGGGTATCAACAAGCGTTAATGTCGATCTCGAACTATCGGGGACAATCGAGGACGACATAATAGTTAAGATATAACTAGGTAGGGCTCTTTTGGCAAATATTAAGCTACAAAATGGTGAAATAAGTTAAGATGCAACAAATATGGAGATGGCCTTGATGGGTATTAAGTGATAAACAAGGAGAATGGCTAACAATAAAATGACTTTGAACCCGAGGAAATAAGTGAATTAGAGAAAAGAGAGAGAGAGAGGGGGGATATTATTGCTCTTGAATAAGACAATTGGAGGCCCCTTTACATGGTGTTGGTGACCCTTCTTTTATAGAAAGAGGGCGTCAAAACTTAGTACGAAATACGTAGTACATCAAAACAAAATGAGATGTGACAGCCCGTTACCTTTATGTCGTATGAGGGCTAGCATCGAGCCGCTTGGATAGATCTCATCGACCCTGGGTACATCCCTCGGGTGATACCTTCGTTCATTGGGACCTTAGCCGATGTCTGATCTTGGCGGGGTATTGAAAGAAGCAACCTATCTGAGATCCCGTGCCTTCGGGGTTGCTCTCGAAGCATCATGTCGGGGGAAAATCGGTCCCTTGATTTCACCGTGCACAACCACTTTTGTCACGACCCAAACTGATAGGCCGCGACGGGCACCCGGTACATTACTCAACCGAGTACCAACGTGACGTATCTTTCTTATTACATTATCATATATGCGTGACATACGGGCCTAATGGGCCAACATGGTTATTTATAAACTCGAAACATAGCGACAAGGTCATACAATCTTTTACGTATACGATATATGTCTACTAGAGTCCGCATACCAAACAATACACGACTAATCATACCAACTGAACAAGCAACTCTAAAGCAAATGGAGCGCACCAACATCTTCCGCTAAGCTGATAACCTATTTGGACGGCTCTCGACCTGTCTATCGGGACCTGCGCGCAGGAAACGCATCGTTTCCAAGGCAAAAGGGATGTCAGTACGAATAATGTACCGAGTATGTAAGGCACATAAATAAGTACATAAGAGACGTGGAAGAAATATAGAGTACATGACTCAACCTATAAGTCTGAATAACTTTGTATATCATAAATTACTTTTAGCGTCATGTATTTGCGCATGAATGTCATGTCGTGCATAGGTACATATTTCAAAACATCATCGGCCTCTGAGGGCATCTTATTATATCATATGCGCCACTGTGGGCAAAATCATCATCGTATACCAGCTGATCAGGTGGTGGTGTGTATATAACGCCATAACCTTTCCCATATCCATATACATATATATACAGACATATATATGCGTATATAATGCTGTTTGAATCATATTTCAGCCATTGTGGGCAACATCACCATCATATACCAGCTGATCAGGTGGTAGTGCGTATATAACATCGTAACCTTTCCCATATCCCATATACATATATTTACATATATACCCGTATATAAAGCCACCTGGTCATTGGTCAATGCACATGTATGAAATGCATAAAAAATACGTAATAATCTCAATATTCCTTTCGGATAAATTTTTCCAACTACGTATTATTTTGAGACCCACGAGTAGAAGATAATAAAATTTTTCATGGGGAATAAAGAGTATAGACACCCCTACTATTTCTATGAATAGAGTAATTTATGAAAACTGTGTGTTTGCTCGTTTCTTCAGTATCATATAGACCATGCCAAATGAAAGAAGAGATAGCCGTAACATACCTGAACTGATTCCCTAGAGAAAGATTGCACCATACTCCCTTACAATTGTAAAATCTTATGTTGCTTATGAAATCTAAATCCAAAATGGACATTCAAAGTGAAATTCCTTCTAACTCGTCGTAAAAGTTTTCTTTTTTTTTGCCCTTTTTTCCCATTCGTTGCCACAATTCAAAGCTTCTCTGAAGCTTACGTTATTTGCATAAAATTTCAGCTCCCCATATCATTTTGTCTCCATCAATTGCAGTGGTCTTAACTTAAAATAGCTCGAGAAAGTGATGAATCTTGTAAACTTTATTCTCAACTTAAAGAAGCACTATAATCTCTAATATAAAATATGTTGAATTAAAGTTGCAGACATATACTCCTTCCCTAAATCGCCTTTTAATCAACATAATGGGTCCAAATATCCCTTCATACTTCCGCCGTTAATAACTTCCCCAGAGGTTCCCCTTTAAGTTGGTATTTTATCCCTTTTAAAACATGAGAACTGTTAGCAAATATGAGACCTAATGTACTTATAGCCTTGAATCCTTATATCCTTGCCACATAATTCATAAGCTTTAAGAGTTATCAAGCTTGGGGTGGCTCGTTGCCACGTTAGGGGCTTGAAGATAATTTTAAATTAATATCCACTTATTACCGGGTAATGTTTCGTTACCCGGTAATTAATCTATTACCCGCATAATTTAAAAGTTATCTAAATTACTTAAAATTCTATTTATTACTAAAATACTACATATATACTTTATATGGTATACCACCGTGGTCGTATGGTATCTTGCACCGTACTAGTCCATAAATACTGCATATTTTAGCTCGGGCCGTATTCTACCCCAAAATGCCAAACTTAGACGAAAATTCATTTTCTTCAACTTGATTCCCTTCTTACCTTCACGAATTTATCCATCACTTAACATCCTTATAATCTCCATATAATCTTTTCCTTGGACTGATGTCGGTTACCTTTTAACAAATTTCAACGCACAATACTACGTGATGCAACATCGTCGTAACTTAATACTGCAAAGGGTAACATCATTATAATGTAATACTGCTAGGTGCAACATTGTCGTAACTTAATTCTGCGGAGCGTGACATCACAGTAATGCAATACTGGAAGGCATAACATCAACGTAATACGGCGGAGCGTAACACTCTTTTGCTTTGTTGCTATTTTTAGTGTGCATCGAGAAAATTGCACAATTTTAAGTATGGGGTGAGGAGATTGTCTGGGTGATTTTTTGTGCTATCTTAGCTTAGTTGTAGTACTCACTCTCCGTGTAGTAATTTTTGGTACAAGATATATAAAAAAAAATGAAGAAACAATTCAGAAAATTTGGACTTTTCTCGACGATGAATTTCAAAGACAACTTTCTTGAGGGATTAAAGTCAAATAAAAAAATAAAAAAAGGGGTGAAAAATAGAAAAATCCAGAAATATGTCTTTTATTTATTCTTTAGGTAGCAATAATTTTATGTGATTTTTCTTTGTGCATCGGTTTATTTTAATGCGATGTAGCTTTAACCAGGTAGTCGTTTTTTTATTTTTTGAATAGATTAGGACTTTAGGAAATAAAAGGATGAAGATTGATAAACTTAGGTTCCTTTGACTTGTTTGATAGTAGCATATTCAAGCTTTGGCATGTGGAGTATCTTCACAATATTTTAAAATTATTCATGATGCCTTGATGAAATTTGGTAGCATGTCTTGTGACGCATATGTCTCTTTTGCTTGACTTATATTCACTTTGTGCTTAATGCTTAATATCTTGTGGCTCCGTGAATAGTTGCATTGTTTGAGAGTTGGAATAAGACCATCTTTAATGAGTCATGTTCCATGGGTCAAGTGAGATTTTGTGTAGTCCATGTTATTGTGATTAAGTCTAGAACTCTCACGGTATGTGAGTTGAAGCGAAATTTTAGGTGATGCTCAGTTAAAAAAATTATTTTAGACTTTCTTTGATCATTTTAAGCTTAATTTTTATCGCAAACAAAAATTGGACCCTAGTAAACTATTTTGTGCCTAAATACTTTTATTTTGGCACCCACATTACGAGCCTATATCCTTTTTTTCTTGATTGACATTATTGTTGAACCTTTACCTCCTAAGGTACTTAGTCACGAAAAGAAGTAAGGTTTGATATTGGGGGGTAGCTTTTGAGTGGAAATATGGAAGGTCCCGTTGTTGCACTAAAAGTTTAAATCAAAAGTCACTAGCCGATGAACTTTAATGTATGGAGTGTGTCAAGAAAAAAAAATTTGGAAAGAAAGAAAAATTGCAAGATAAGAAAAAAAGACACGCCCTCAATTCTTAATAATTTATGCTAGTAGGAGTATATAAGTGCTTAATGAATGTAAGGGCTCTGTGCATATGATTTGTGGAAAATGAATTGTTGAGAAGCATAGGTATTTTATTTGTGAATGTAGTGTATTAAAGTGCTTAAGAGGTTTAGTAACTATGTCTAACTATATCATACTCGTCCCTTAGTCTACATTACAACCTTAATGTCCTAATTGATCCTAGATTTGACTAGCTTAAATTACTAGAGATATACACTACGGGCAAGCTTATGGTAAGACCATGGGATGCACATAAATTTTTTGTGAGAGTGAGCGAATTTTGTTTAATTGTGTGATGTCCTTAATCTATATTCAAAAGCATATTTGAATGTGGAGACTAATCTATATTCACTCTTTTATTTGTTGGTGAGGGCACATAATCTCATGAATGATTGGTAATATTATAAACTTTCTTGTTGGGTGAATGTGTGAGTTGAGGGTGCTTAATAGTTACAAGTCGGCTTTTGAGGTTGGATGGTGACAAATAGGTTGTTGGAATTGATTGAATTGAAATATTATATTTAGCCATGCTTAAACCGGAAGAAGGTGAAATTTTGTATGTTCATGCTCATGTGTCGGTATTGATCATAGTCAATGGTATAGTGTGTGATTAAGTTAAAGTGCTCTTCTATAATTGAGACGTATACGTTGTTGGAATTTTATTTGATAGTCCCATTGCTCGAGGACAAGCAAGAGTCTAAGTGTGGAGTGTTGATGTTTTGCATAAATTATATATATTTGTATGTATATCGCCTCATATTTTACTTTTGTTTCGTTAATTTTGGATGTGAAATGCATTGAATTATATTAGTTTGATGCATTTTTGTGTGTAGGAATGGTCCGGGAGCAATCGGGGGTGATATGTGTGAAATTAGAGCAAAAACAGACAAAAATAGGAAAGTTGGACATTGCAGTGCCACGGGTGGCGCCTAGCCCTACCTGCGGCGCCAGAAATGGAATGTCAAATTTTAATGTGCCATAGAGGGCGTATGGAGCTAGCTAGGGCGCCAGTGACCTGCAGTTTCTCCAATTTCGTCTGGGATACGGTTATTTTGGCCCTAGATATACCCAACACGTATAAAAGCAAGACAAAACATATCTATGAAGGGGAGATGCCACTTTGGAGATATGTAACATACTTTGAAGTGGAATTCACGTGGAGGAACACACACCACGCTTGGAGGAGGCTTCTAACTAGTTTTTCATCTTTTCTCTTCCTTTAATTTCATAGTTACAGAGCTCTAGTGTTTTGGGTGCTACATGAACGTTGTAGTTTTAAGATTGAATTGTTCTTGTTTTTTTTATCATATTTATTTATTTAGTCAATCTGTTGCTTCATTATTCGATTTCTTGATCACCAATTGAATACTATCTACGAATCTAGGATTGAACTCGAGAGAGGGAATTCTAGATTGCAGAAAAGATTGAGTAGAACAAGGTCTTAACTCAAAGGGGGTGCTGATTTGCAGTTAAGATAAGATTATACTTAATTGCCTTGCTTGGTTACTGTACGGAAATATTTTAATGCAGTTTTTGTTAATTTAATTCCATAGGAATATAGGCGTTAGATTAGCTTTGAATAGGTGATTTGTACTTCTAAAGAAGGCTACGAACAATATTAACCCCTTCAATCAATAAGCTAGATAAATTAATTAGACGATTTAGGTGGAAAACATAGTGGGAATTTTAGCTAACTCATAGCTCTAGAATATTCACTAACATTGAATTCTTCTATATAATTTTCCAACATTTTTCTTTAATCTCTTAATTTGTCACTCTACATTAATTATAGTTAAATATTCATACTTTAGAATTTACTTGAATAGATTAATTGTTTGGTTTAATTTAGTTTGTAGTTAATCACAAGTCCCTATGGGTACGATATCTGGACTTACAATCCTATATTACTTTTCGACCACGTATATATGCACCTGAGTTTGGGAGCAACAGTCATTGTGAGGTTGGGATATGTCCTCGTCAAAGAATGTTAGAGCATCCTCAGGTACATAGTTCCAAGTTCGTTTTTCCTTTATAATGGATACTTTGATAATTTTGAATATAAGTCCCTGTGGGACATCGACTCTACTGATAATCATGTGAATGACATGTTGATGTTCTTCGGGTTCATTCTTCCTGTTTGAATCTCTTTCTCATAAATGATTCTTGGATCAGTCGCTGAGAAATTAACGAAGATGCCCCTCGTTGAACAATCGCGCTACCTCCTCTCTGAGCTTCCTGCAACCCTGGGTCCTATGGTCGTGAGTTCCATGATACTTTCTTATTAAGTTGGGGTTCCTTTTAGAAGGATCGGTCTGTATAGGCTTGGGTCATCTAGCATATCTAACTTTGCCTATGGTTGAGACAATACCTGAGGCGTCAACATTGAAGTTCTATTTTGATAATCTAGGTGTCTCCACCGGTCCCGAGCGCCTATCAAACATGGTTTTTCTCATGAATCCCCAACAACTTTGGCCTCGATCTGCTCTTCGATCAGTTCGAGATATTTTACGTATTGAAATGTTACTTTGATCTTGAACGTATGGCTGATACCATTCTTTGTTGAACCTTTATCCCCGGACTGTGCCCCTCGGGGGCTTGGCTATAAATGTGTGAGGATGAAGTGAGCCCGAGGGAGCTCCTAATTGGTCGTCCTAGACCCTAATTTTTTACTGTTAATGACTATGCACATCCGACCATGTCACAACTGGATAATCAATCAAGTTACTTCTAGTTGTCGAGATGCAATAGAGCTTCTTTCATTCAAATCTTGCATAAAGGCTTGAACTGACTAGTCATAGAGACTGATGGTAATTCCATCCTTTCAATTTGAAACTGGGACACAAACTTCATTAGCATCTCGTCATCCCTTTGTTTTATCTTGAAGATGTCCGATTTTCTCGTGGCCACCTTTATGGCCACTGCATGTGCTTTCACGAAGGCGTCCGCCAACATAGCAAATGAACAAAGATAGTTAGGAGCTAAGTTGTGATACCATGTCATAGCTCGCTTTGATAGTGTTTCCCCAAACTTTTTCAATAATATTGGCTCGATTTCATCGTCATTATTTACCGTGAAAATGGTAACAACAATTAAATTTATAAATGAGATTCTAATAATATGTGATCTATTCTCGAGCTAGTTTGTAAGGGTGATTAATGCTAAACATGGAGTAAAACAGTGAAGATTAAGCTAGCCAAAATAATAGTCGAACCAGTAAGGGGACGTTCCCGGGCTTAGAACAAGCCAATAGATACCTTGGGGCTAGGCCTCGAGCCTACCTCGGGTCTATCGAAGGTAGTCTTATCGAGGGTAGTCGGGAGGGGGATAACATATAAGTATGTGTATACAAGGCTTTATACCTTCAATCTTGAGCTAAATAATAATGAACAAATGAAGAACAATAAAATGCTAGAGCGACCTCGGGGTCGAAGAACATAGTAAACTTAGAAGAAAGAGATAGAGAGAAATATTATTTCTTAGTGGAGAAGTGGAGCAACATCATTCCCTTACAAGGTGGGGTGAGTGCCCCTTATATAGGCGAGGTGTCATGACCCCAGTTCGCCCTCCGTGAACATGTCCTGATGGCACCTACTCCCTATAACTAGGTAAGCCTAACAATGTAAAAAACAACATAACTTGCGGAATAAATTATTTAAAACTGAACAATTAAAAGAAAACTGCATAAAAGATGTCGCTCGACATATATTACTCAATAATGCGAAAGTCTACAATATCACCCCAAAACCTGAAAACTCATGGGAACACAAGATAACAGAATGTAATACATGACTCTAACTCCATAATGTCTAAAGAAAAAGTACGAAAGGAAAAGCTAACTGCTAAAGCTAGAATAAGATAGAGACTCCTGGTCTGTAGACGCGGCAGATGTAACTCGAAGTCTTTGCTAGATCTCTCCTACGCGAGAGTGATACACCTATGATGAAGTAGCTGGACCTACACATGAAAAACTTGCGTAGAAGGGGCATGAGTACACCACAGCGGTACTCAGTAAATGCCAAGCCTAACCTCGGTAGGGTAGTAATGAGGAAGGTCAGAGCCTTACTGAGATAAGCATAATATATGATAGGATAAGGAAAACAGTATAGATAAATTCTACAGCGAGAATCTAAACATGATAAATAAGGAAAGCAGTAATAGAAAGCAGAAACAAAACAATATACGGAATACAGCCCACAACACGAAATAGTAGCCGGGGATCTCTTGGTATCCCGAGGATCTCTTGGTATCCTCATCATATACACTACGGATCTCTTGGTATCCTCAAAATATACACGAGGGATCTCTTGGTATCCTGATGATCTATTGGTATCTTGAACATATACACGAGGGATCTCTTAGTATCCCGAGGATCTCTTGTTATCCTCAATATATACACGAAGGATCTCTTGTTATCCCGAGGATCTGTTGGTATCCTCAATATATACACGAGGAATCTCTTGGTATCCCGAGTATCTCTTGGTATCCTCAACATATACATGAGGGATATCTTGGTATACTCTAAACTTACATTTACATGTGCCAGGGATCTCTTGGTATCCTGCAAACTCAGTCCAGAACATAACAAGTACAAAGGGATCTCCCAGAATGCCGTCCCGTAGTCCCAATTTAAAACACACAATAACAGCTTAAAACATTAGGATAAATGCTAAACTCATAACAAGTAACTGAAATTCTTAGCCTACCATGCTTCACGTAGTACAAGCAAGACAGTTTAAGCACTTACGCAAGTAGGTCAAATAAACATTCTTCTCTAAACTAGAATAGGATAAACTTGCAATTTAAAATAAACTGACAAGCAAGAAAAACTCAATTTAAATACTTCAAGTAAAAATGGATTTCCAAAAATTAGCTCAAGTACGCGCTCTTCACCTCATGCACAAGGCTTTCAAATATCAAATATCATGTCCTAAGGGGAAAAGGTCCCCCCCACACAAGGTTAGATAAGCCACTTACTTCAATCGGCTCCAAAAATCAACTTGAAATCACTCTTTTGCCACGAGTATCCGACTCCAAATGGCCCGAATCTATTCATTTTAGTTACATCTTGT